>SKCR01026616.1:0-193884 GCA_019454045.1 Zanthoxylum bungeanum | reverse complement strand
CTTGGTTTTTAACGCAAGTAATTTTTTTTTTTTTTAAAGAAAACTAACTCAAAATTACATAGTTTTATAAATTATAGATGACAAGCTTTTCTTCATTACATTATTTTCAGTGCAATTACAAAAAATAATTGGTTTGAGAGTCAGTCACCTTTATTTTTTATTGGAGCTATATATTGGCTAAACAAAAAGGGCCTGCTGGTCCTTTTCATATTAAAATGGCCCAGATCCATAAATCATTCGCCAGCCCTTCCATTTAATTTTCTTTGACCCTCTTATATTTTTTAGACAAATAAAATATGTTTCTTTCTTCTTCTTTTTTTTTTCAATTTTTTTTAAAATACTACTCCCGCGATCATTTAATTTTGACAATATCTCAGGCTCTCAGCTCGAGCTGAATCAACTTGTGTGGAAGATAATTCTTTTATCATTTTGGTAGATAAATTTATAAAGTTACTGGATAGATTTATTATTTCATATTATATAGTTTATGAGTTATTTTTATCAAATGTTATCTTTTTTATTTTATAATTTTTATTTAATTCATTTACATCAATAAAATAACCATCGGAGAATTATTAAAATTATAATTAATAAAATTTCAGTGAGGCTTAACATAATCCGAATCACCCTATTATGAGGTTTATGATCTTTTGAAATATATCGTAATCCTACACAAACTCATTACGCTCCTAAATTGAGTTGAATTTGATGAGTTCTTCGACGAATTCTTAAAATGAAACTATACTGATAAATGATAATAAAAAAAATATACTGATAAATATTATTAAATCACATTAAATTTATAAATATATTGATAAATAACATCAACTGACCGAATATGTTAAATTGTCTCCAAAACTTTCACTGCGGGTCTACAGTTAAATTGATAAATCATGTGGTTTACTTATTTGTGAAATTAAGATTGTAATTTTTTCATGACAAAATACTACCTTATGAATTTATCTGTTAGCAAAAATCAATAGCACTGTTAGTGTGATGATTTGACATGAATATTTTTATCATTTCATGATGTCACATCATCCCACATTATTAGTTTTGCCAATTTTTGATATGGGACGAAATCACACAGTAGTATTTTATTACAATAAAATCACAGCCATACTCATACAAATGAGTGAAATCAGAAGATTTTTTTTTTTTTTTGGTACTTTTTCCCAAATTTAAATAATTAATTTAGTATAAGTAATAGTAAAATATTAATAAATCTAAATAATATTAATTGGGTTACGATATTTTAACTTAAAATTTTGACTCACAATTTATCAATGGCTGAAATTTGAAATTTTTAGTTATTAATTTCATGTAATCCAATCATATATGAATTAGTATCCTTAAATATTATTTTGGCTTTATATCTATTGTTGGATTGTATAAGATCAATGACTCAAAGTTTATGTCAAAAAATGTACGTACTTTTTTAATAACACCACACATATTAATTTAATATATATATATATATATATATATTATATATAGTAATGTAGAATATTATCATATACAATGTAGACGCTGATTTTCGCTCGACGTCTACAATCGAGATTTCATTAGGGGGCACTGGCGATCCTGTAAAACAAAAAGGGTAGAGTCAGCGAGGAGGGACTACCCACCAGTGTGGTGGATGCCGTAGGCACTCCGACGCCCAAGTCAATGATGGAAGTGAGGTTCTAAAGTCGTAGAACAACGGACAAAGGTCAGATGTTATCTTGATCCCCGTGGGTTGCCGTGAGTGAGGGCGGTAGGTTGGAGGTGAATAGGGCTATGGAATAAGTGTTCAAAGATTCTGAGTGTGAGAGCTTGTCCTTCCAAAAGTCCTTTCCTCTTGGAGCCTCGTTCCTATATATACATGCTCTAGTAACGTGTGCCTTTATTGCCTTTTGACTGCTCGTCCGTTGGGTCATGGTAACGGTCGACTTTATGAGGAGCTATTACTGCGTTTTTGCCCGTTGTAGGCTGGAGCGAATGGGTTATGAATGACGTTTATGAACTTGGGCGTTACGTGGGCTGGCCTTTGGATGGTCCTTCGGTTACGAGTGTTGAAACCCATTGGGCTTGGGCCTGCATTATGCCTTTGGGGTTTGGTTATGGGGTTTCGATGGTGCATCCAGTAGTGGTCCTGGAGCAAAAGGTCGAAATTGCCATTGGACCAAATTTGACCCGTACATACAATATAATTCATACTACCACATATATAATATGGCATTACATCTTAATTCAATACACATTTAAATCTCCATAAATTATTACTCGATAAATTAATAACCTTTCTAAAATATTATTTTTCAGGTCCCAATTTAGGCTAGTTTACAAAATTAGTAATTTTGATAAATTAATAAGATAATAATTTTTAGGAAGACCCTTAAATCTATAATACCGTCAATATCATAAATTAATAATTTTATAAAACTACAAACATAATTATGATAATTTAGTAAAAAATGAATCTATTATTGTTTGTTTTTCTTGAAATTTAAATTTAGGTGGATTTTATCTCTAACTTTTATCATTACATTTAAAAACTCTGGTGTTGTCATCTCGAACTATAATAAAAAATTGTAAGAAGTTGTTACTGCTATGAGTGTTTCATTTCACGTGATTGGTTCCAAAGGTATTGAATAATCCTCAACAAGATTTTCAATGACACTAGTTTTAATTTCTTCTAAGTTTTGGATATTTGAACATTAATCATTTTCATCCAAGTAATCCAATAGGTGATTGACATTCATTTTATTGTGATAATTGAGATCATTAATCATGGTCTCAAGCAAAATCGAAAAACACTATTTAAATTAATAAATTGTTAATGATTGACTAATTAATATCTTTCTAAATTAATAAAGTTTCATGTTCCTAACATTATTAATTTATAGATGTTTTTTTATTTTATCATGCCAAATGAACAATTTATGTGATTGGTTAATTTGTGGTCACTGAAGGATACAGTTGGAATAAAATGGAGTTTTCTATTTTCTAATAGCCTTAATCTATAAATGGGGTTTGATGAGGAAAAAAAATGGAGGTCAATTTTAACAAATTAACCAAATAACTCCAATTTTAACAAACCCCATTCCAAATAACTGTATTCTTTTAACAAAATTTATTTAGTATTTACTTTCATGGTAAGCCTAGGAATATATATTAATTCCTAAATAAACTTTAATCATACAAATCATTCGATTTTAAGAACACAATAATTATCGAAAACGAAATCTCATTTGGAATAAAATTTGAAATATATGAAATTATTTGAAATAAGATTCCACCGATGCTACATCTAAAACTGGACGAGTGATATCAATTGAATCAAGGAAGGCCCGAAAAAAAAAAAGAGTAAAAGGCGTATTTTTTATTAATATATTAAATATACGGTACACCAATAGATATGAAGGTTGACTTCATTAAGTTATTATATATATTTCTTATTAATAAAAATTGCATGATTCAAAAATATTAGACTTTTATTCGAGACAAATATTTATTACAACTTATTTGGTTACTGCGTTCTTAAAATGAACTTTGAACAAACAGTAAACCGAATATAAATGATACAATTAACAACAGTGATACAATTGATAGAATAGCAACATGAAGCGCAGACAGAGAACGAGAAATCAGAAAATCAGTCCCAGCGGAGCAGCAGCAACGAAATTGCGAAAATACAGCAACGAAGGCAGCGCAAACCGAGAGAATTTCGAGACTTGTTGATGCAGCAACAATCTCCTTAAAACAAATTCGTCCCCTACCGATTGGTGCAGTAGAATGCGAGACGTCTGTTTCCCAGAATGCAACGAAAAATCGAACGAGTATGGGCACCACCAAAACCCGTTCCCAACGAATCACAAAAGTGTTTGAACTCTCCCTTAACAAAACAAAGAAAACCGAGAAAATGCATTTGCTGTGTTGTGTTATTCTCTGAACTGTGTGTTATATGGAAAACGAAAAATCACAGCATTCTCTTTTAAAGAATAAAATAATTGTGCCAATTAAAATCACACTAATGAGAGACCTATCACTTGAAGTAACCCCAAATAATTTAATAGAATTAAATTAACTGTTTTGGAACTTCAAAAGGCTTGGAAAAATAAATAGACTAGTAAAAATTCGGCTGGGCCGGGCCCGCACATTTTGGTCCGGCATTCGTGTACGCAGGACGCGCGGGTGCACACGAGCCAGACTTGATTCGAATTTGATTTGCACCCCCCTCCGCGCACGTAGAGAGAGCCTCTATCATTATAACTCTTACACATCTACATATGAGCAATCATATATAAGCATAATTTTCCTCAATAGCTTTCTCATATGGGACAAGCTAACTTCTATTTATTTTCTAACACCAATTGGTGAACTTTGAGCAACAATTTCTCATTCACACAAGCATCATTTTAAGCATATGAATATACCATTTCGAACTACTCACGAAGGAGTATCCGAATCATTCAATAACAACCACTAACACGAAGTGGACCATGCTTAAAATTGTGCCTCAAAATGCTTACTCATAAGCATTTTCCAACAATATTAACTTAAGAAGTTAATTTTATATAAGTCAAAACTACTTTATCAGACTCGAACACCATCAGGAATCCATGCTTGTTCAGAAGTGATCCAAATACAAGATTCTCCGTATTTCTGGTACATACAGAACGTTGTTCAAAGTCAACTCTTTCCCAGAGGTCATCTTCAGAATCATCTTGCCTTGACCTTCAATCTCAGATGTTGCTGAATTTCCCATGTATATTTTTTCCCCATTACCAGTAGGCTCAAATGAAGAAAACATGCTCTTATCCGAGCACACATGTCGAGTGGCACCAGTGTCAACCCACCACTCTCTTGGGTTAGAACCCACTAGATTCACCTCAAAAACCACAGCTGAAAGGTTAATGCCTGAAACATCTTGAGTCATGTTTTCCATCACATTAGCCTCTTGATTCTTTTTCTTCTTTGGCAGTCTGCAATCATAAGACTTGTGACCCATTTTGTCACAGTTGAAGCATCTTCCTTGAAATTTGGATTTCTTGGAAACTCCTCATTTAGAGCCCATCTTTGACCTTTTGTTCTTAGGGTTCTTGTTCTTATGGCCATGTTCAACAACATTTGCTTTGGCCTCATGAGTTATTCTCTTTTGTCAGATACTCAGTTATCTTCCTCAATTCTAAGCTTAAGAACCAAGTCTTCAATGCTCATTTCTTTTCGCTTATGCTTTAGAGATAATTCTTGAAATCTTTCAAACCAGGTGGTGTTTTTCAATTATCGAGGCTACTTGGAATGTTTCACTTAAAACCATCCCCTCATCATGAATTTCTGCTAGAATAAATTGCAATTCTTGTACTTGACTTAACACAGTTTTGGAATCAACCATCTTAAAATCTAGGAAACGGCCTACGACAAATTTCTTAGTACCGGCATCATCAGTTTTATATTTTCGATCTAAAGATTCCCAAAGCCCTTTTGCTGTTTTCATTCCGGCGTACACACTGTAAAAGGAATCACTCAGCCCATTCAGCACATAATTCCTACATAGGAATTCAGAATGTTTCCAAGCATCGATGACACTTATCACTTGAATATCATTCTCACCCTCTTTGGGTACAAGAACATCTTCCTTTAAGAACCTAGCAAGGTTCAACGTGGTCAAGTAGAAAAATATTTTCTGTTGCCACCGTTTGAAATTCTAACCACTGAATTTTTTAGGTTTTTCCGCAGCAGGATTGACATGGCTCACATGTCCAACATGTTGTCTAGCCACAAAGGCAGCAACACCTTGGCCAGCCACAAAGGCTGCCATATTAAGCCCGGAGGCTAAAGCATGTTGGCCAGCCGAAGAGGCTACCACAGCAGTTTGGCCAACCACAGAGACTGCCACAATATTTTGGCCAGCCGAAGAGGCTGCCACATTCAGATCAACTGTGTTTGGACTGTTTTCCATATCCACATACCGAATTTGTTTTAAGACTATTACAACTTATTTGGTTACTGTGTTCTTACAATGGACTTTGAACAAACAGTAAACCGAACAGAAATGATACAATTAACAACAGTGATACAATTGATAGAATAACAACAGGACAGCGCAGAGAACGAGAACGAGAAATCGGTAAATCAGTCCCAGCGGAGCAGCAACGAAGGCAGCGCAAACCGAGAGAATTCTGAGGCTTGTTGATGCAGCAACAATCTCCTTAAAACAAATTGTCCCCTACCGATTGGTGCAGTAGAACGCGAGACGTCTGTTTCCCAGGATGCAACGGAAAATCGAACGAGTATGGGCACCACCAAAACCCGTTCCCAACGAATTACAAAAGTGTTTGAACTCTCCCTAAAAAAAAACAAGAAAACACGAGAAAATGCATTTGCTGTATTGTGTGTATTCTCTGTACTGTGTGTTATATGGAAAACGAAAAATCACAGCATTCTCTTTTAAAGAAGAAAATAATTGTGCCAATTAAAATCACACTAATGAGAGACCTATCACTTGAAGTAACCCCCAAATTAATTTATAGAATTAAATTAACTGTTTTGGAACTTCAAAAGGCTTGGAAAAATAAATAGACTAGTAAAAATTCGGCTGGGCCGGGCCCGCACATTTTGGTCCGGCATTCATGTACGCAGGACGCGCGGGTGCACACGAGCCAGGCTTGATTCGAATTTGATTTGCACCCCCCTCCGCGCACGTAGAGAGAGCCTCTATCATTATAACTCTTACCCATCTACATATGAGCAATCATATATAAGCATAATTTTCCCTCATAGCTTTCTCATATGGGACAAGCTAACTTCTATTTATTTTCTAACACCAATTGGTGAACTTTGAGCAACAATTTCTCATTCACACAAGCATCATTTTAAGCATATGAATATACCATTTCGAACTACTCACGAAAGAGTATCCGAATCATTCAATAACAACCACTAACACGAAGTGGACCATGCTTAAAATTGTGCCTCAAAATGCTTACTCATAAGCATTTTCCAACAATATTAACTTAAGAAGTTAATTTTATATAAGTCAAAACTACTTTATCAGACTCGAACACCATCAGGAATCCATGCTTGTTCAGAAGTGATCCAAATACAAGATTCTTCCGTATTTCTGGTACATACAGAACGTTGTTCAAAGTCAACTCTTTCCCAGAGGTCATCTTCAGAATCATCTTGCCTTGACCTTCAATCTCAGATGTTGCTGAATTTCCCATGTATATTTTTTCCCCATTACCAGTAGGCTCAAATGAAGAAAACATGCTCTTATCCGAGCACACATGTCGAGTGGCACCAGTGTCAACCCACCACTCTCTTGGGTTAGAACCCACTAGATTCACCTCAGAAACCACAGCTGAAAGGTTAATGCCTGAAACATCTTGAGTCATGTTTTCCATCACATTAGCCTCTTGATTCTTTTTCTTCTTTGGCAGTCTGCAATCATAAGACTTGTGACCCATTTTGTCACAGTTGAAGCATCTTCCTTGAAATTTGGATTTCTTGGAAACTCCTCATTTAGAGCCCATCTTTGACCTTTTGTTCTTAGGGTTCTTGTTCTTATGGCCATGTTCAACAACATTTGCTTTGGCCTCATGAGTTATTCCTCTTTTGTCAGATACTCAGTTATCTTCCTCAATTCTAAGCTTAAGAACCAAGTCTTCAATGCTCATTTCTTTTCGCTTATGCTTTAGATAATTCTTGAAATCTTTCAAACCAGGTGGTTGTTTTTCAATTATCGAGGCTACTTGGAATGTTTCACTTAAAACCATCCCCTCATCATGAATTTCTGCTAGAATAAATTGCAATTCTTGTACTTGACTTAACACAGTTTTGGAATCAACCATCTTAAAATCTAGGAAACGGCCTACGACAAATTTCTTAGTACCGGCATCATCAGTTTTATATTTTCGATCTAAAGATTCCCAAAGCCCTTTTGCTGTTTTCATTCCGGCGTACACACTGTAAAAGGAATCACTCAGCCCATTCAGCACATAATTCCTACATAGAAATTCAGAATGTTTCCAAGCATCGATGACACTTATCACTTGAATATCATTCTCACCCTCTTTGGGTACAAGAACATCTTCTTTAGAACCTAGCAAGGTTCAACGTGGTCAAGTAGAAAAATATTTTCTGTTGCCACCGTTTGAAATTCTAACCACTGAATTTTTTAGGTTTTTCCGCAGCAGGATTGACATGGCTCACATGTCCAACATGTTGTCTAGCCACAAAGGCAGCAACACCTTGGCCAGCCACAAAGGCTGCCATATTAAGCCCGGAGGCTAAGCATGTTGGCCAGCGAAGAGGCTACCACAGCAGTTTGGCCAACCACAGAGACTGCCACAATATTTTGGCCAGCCGAAGAGGCTGCCACATTCAGATCAACTGTGTTTGGACTGTTTTCCATATCCACATACCGAATTTGTTTTAAGACTATTACAACTTATTTGGTTACTGTGTTCTTACAATGGACTTTGAACAAACAGTAAACCGAACAGAAATGATACAATTAACAACAGTGATACAATTGATAGAATAACAACAGGACAAGCGCAGAGAACGAGAAATCGGTAAATCAGTCCCAGCGGAGCAGCAACGAAATTGCAAAAATACAGCAACGAAGGCAGCGCAAACCGAGAGAATTCTGAGGCTTGTTGATGCAGCAACAATCTCCTTAAAACAAATCTGTCCCCTACCGATTGGTGCAGTAGAACGCGAGACGTCTGTTTCCCAGGATGCAACGGAAAATCGAACGAGTATGGGCACCACCAAAACCCGTTCCCAACGAATTACAAAAGTGTTTGAACTCTCCCTTAAAAAAAACAAAGAAAACCGAGAAAATGCATTTGCTGTATTGTGTGTATTCTCTGTACTGTGTGTTATATGGAAAACGAAAAATCACAGCATTCTCTTTTAAAGAAGAAAATAATTGTGCCAATTAAAATCACACTAATGAGAGACCTATCACTTGAAGTAACCCCCAAATTAATTTATAGAATTAAATTAACTGTTTTGGAACTTCAAAAGGCTTGGAAAAATAAATAGACTAGTAAAAATTCGGCTGGGCCGGGCCCGCACATTTTGGTCCGGCATTCGTGTACGCAGGACGCGCGGGTGCACACGAGCCAAGGCTTGATTCGAATTGATTTGCACCCCCCCTCCGCGCACGTAGAGAGAGCCTCTATCCATTATAACTCTTACCCATCTACATATGAGCAATCATATATAAGCATAATTTTCCCTCAATAGCTTTCTCATATGGGACAAGCTAACTTCTATTTATTTTCTAACACCAATTGGTGAACTTTGAGCAACAATTTCTCATTCACACAAGCATCATTTTAAGCATATGAATATACCATTTCGAACTACTCACGAAAGAGTATCCGAATCATTCATAACAACCACTAACACGAAGTGGACCATGCTTAAAATTGTGCCTCAAAATGCTTACTCATAAGCATTTTCCAACAATATTAACTTAAGAAGTTAATTTATATGAGTTTATTTATAGATAAATTTATAAAATATTTTAGTTTGATAGAATTAAAACTTGAGAGAACTCACGAGTAGCTTTAGAGCTAATTAACCCGTTTTGACCGATAAAGCTGGACTCAATTAGGCGTTTTGAATAACAAGTTGACAGCTAAGTTAATTTTAAACAAAGCAATCCTCATATCCCGATGACACGGTGAGACTTCTCAATTCATTCAATTTCGATAATGAAATAGTTTGCCAAAATCTAATTTTACTAAAGTGTGAATGAATGCAAATGTCATTCCATCATTCACCCTCAAGGGGTATGGTTGTAAGCGTCATAACACTTGATGAAGGATTTTGATGATGCAATACAAGAGAATTCGACGCGCTTTCACGAGCATTACAAAAATATGTGGAAGTAAATGAACTTGAAGACTCTAGAGCTAAATAAAAAAAAAAACTAGTAGTCTTATAGCATAAGGCTCTCACTATAAATGAAAATGATAATTTAAGTATTATAAGCTAATTGGGTTCACACATTCATATAAATCCATTAGGGTAACGTGCAAAATGTTTTAAATCTTCAAATCCTGAATTTCTACACTGTGACCAGCATAACAGCCTCTGATACCGGCATATCGGTGACCCTGTTATGCCTTGGGCAGTTTTGCATGCTCTCTGGAATCAGGCTACTCCATACCGGTCTACAATACTAGTCAGTCTAGAGTTTGTATAACTACTGGATTCAGGACAGAGCATATCGATCCCCATACCGGTTAGCTAACCGACATACCAGTCACCATACAAGTCAATAATCTGGTTGGTCTGCACTTTAATCTTCAATGATAATATTCTTGTAGCCGTTTAATTTCAAGACCGACATATCGATCTCGATACAGAGAGCTTATGACAATTTTCACATTCACTATATATTGAGTCTCATTTTCATTTTTGCCAAGTTCTTACACTTTTTAACATCTATTTGAAAGCAAAAACAAAGAGTTTTTCATAAACCTTATTGATCAAACACTCTTCATAATCAAAGCTCACACACTACACCTCCATATTATATTAGTGAGCTTGAAATTACTTGGGTTAGCAACTCACATCCTAAATCTTCTTTATCATTTGTGAGTACCCAAGTTGTGTTGTAAAATCTTCTAATCTTAAACACTTGTGGTAGTGAAATCTCTTATTGCGTGGGTATACTCAAAATGGTGTCTTTGGTGTAAAGGTTTAATGGTGTGTTTACTTGAGGATAATGAGAATGAATGAATGAGAATCATTTCCATTAAGGATGTTTACTTCCTAAAATTGAATAAAAATGAGAATAGGAATGAGAGTGGGCCCCACAAATTTGGGAATGAGGAATATAAATCTCATTCTCACCCCCCCATGGGAATGAGATTCTCATTCCCATTATTGATGGGAAATTGCAATATTATCCATAAGATAAATAATTAATATTAATTTATAAATAATAAATAAAATGTATTAATATTTAATAATTAATAAAAAATAATATTTACTATTTTAATAAAATAACAATTAATAAAAGAATAAATTAATATTTATTTAATTTAATACATTAATAATTAATTAATAAAGTAATACTTAATTAATACATAATTTATAAATAATAAATAAAATTAATAATATTTAATAATAAAATAATATTTAACTTTTTAATAAAATAATAATTTAATATTTAGTAATTTAATACATTAATAATTAATTAATAAAGTAATAATTAATTAATACTTAAATAATAAATAATCAATAAAAATTATTAATCAATAATCAATAATTAATAATAAAAGAATAATTTAATATTTTAATAAAAGAATAATTTAACATTGATGAATTTAATACATCAAAAATTAATAATAATTAATAAATAATAAATTAATATATAATTATAACTAAGAGTATTTTTGTAACTTTTTAACAATTCATTCTGATAGGTAAACACATCAATGGTAATATTGCTTCATTCTGATTCTGATTCCTACAGTTAAGTAAATAATTATTTTGATTCTGATTTACCATTCCCATTCCTGCTCATTCTGATTCCATTTCATTCCGATTTCATCTCATTCCGATTACGAGTACGTAAATGCATCATAAAAGTAAACTTAGGTGATAAAACTTTTGTGTAAATATTTGTAGTAAACCTAGGGGATACAACTCTTGATTGTGAGTGAACCACAGAAAACTCACGGTGTAAAATGCGGAATCAATTTGGATAGTGGAAAGCTTCAAGCCTTCAAGTTTGGCTTGGAGGAGTGGGCATAAAATTGTTGGCCGGACCACTATAAATCTTGTGTCAATTTCTATAACATTACCTCTTTAATATATTACAAGCTTTATATTAAATTTTCATATTATTTAGCATAGTTTGTCATTGATAAAATTATTTATTGGGCATATTAATTATAGAAATTGAATTCTAAGTTTAATCGGTAAAAGCTACCTTTTAAATAGTTTAAAATCATAAATAATTTATTTCCGCAATATTTGGCCAATATTCAATTCACTCACCTCTTAGGTATATATAAATTATTGTTTGAGTGTGTTTGTGGATAATTTCAGTGGTTTGGTGACGATTGGTTTAAAACTTAATTATCATATCCTGAATCGAATTTAGGGGTATATTTCTTGTAAGAAATTATGACAGTAGAGGTTTTATCTGCTTTATTTAAATTTGTGTTTGATGATTTAAAAGTGGAATTTCCAAATTCAAAAAAAAAAAAAAAAAAAAAAACTCAGGGGTTCCACAACTCTCTCAACAGTTGTTTGAGTGTATTTGTGGGTAATTTCAATGGTTTGATGACAACTAGCTTATAACTTAATTGTCAGGTCCTGAATTCGCATTTAATAGTGCATTTCTTATAAGAGTTATGGGTTCCACAACTGGCCCAACAGTTGTTTGAGTATGTTTGTGTGTAATTTCAATGGTTTGATGACAATTGACTTATAATTTAATTGTCAGGTCCTGAATTTGCATTTAAGAATGCATTTTTTATAAGAATTTGGGCAGCATAATTTTATATAATCTACTTAAACTTAGATTTGATGTTTTGGTTATGAATTTTCCAAAAAAAAATTTTAAAAAAAAGTCACTCCGTCATTCACTTAGAATCGATTTAACAAGTGATAAAATAGTTTACTTGTCAAAACTCTGTCATTACTGTGCTGCTACGACTTTTTTGAATTACGGTCAAAAGAAAACAATCGTTATTTGTCAAATTGGAAGAATATAAATAAATAAATAAATAAATAAACCCATGGATGAAAGGGCACAACAAAAATGTTTTCCCCTTCTTAATTTTTTATGATCAGTCAAATTAGAGATTTGAGGCATAATTACTTCTCCGCGTGCGTCGCATTTGCATGTTCCGAATAAATTATTCAGGGCCCACGTGGCTTTTGAGTTTTAAGTTTTTAACTGGAGTTCTTCCGTACAACTGAGACATTCTTAAATATTCTGTTTTTTTTTTAATTAATTTTCTTAATTTCTTATATAATGAAAGTCTACTATAAAATTACACTTGATAGAGTAATCATCTGTGCGTAAATGAGCATTTAAAGCTGACGCATTGTTTTAAGTGAAATTTTATAATCTAGCCAAAATAACTAGATATTTATCACAAAAATTCTAACTTGAGATTTTTGAAAAAAGAAATGGTAGAAATAACACTTTTAAATTACCATTTTTCTAATCATTTTTTTGAAAGTGATTATTTTTCGACCTAAAATTATAAATGTGCATTATTTTCCCCTGAAACGTCACAAAAAAATTATCAATTTTCTAACTCCAAAAAAATAACAATTGATATTTTAAAATTTCGAGTGAAAAATGATAAAGTATAAAAATATTATGATAATTTATGACTTTCACAATCTTTAAGTTGGAAATCAAATAATTTCCCTATATAATAACTACTTTCCAAATTAATTTCAGGTTATTTATACTAAAAATCTTTAAAAAATGCTGCAATAAAAAGTTGGTTGAGGTGACATATGTAAGGATTTAAATCCCACATTATTTTAAAAAAATATATATGTATAAATAAGAATATAAATTTACACACTTACTCTCTTTACAATTATGTATTTGTAATAATTATTATTAGAACATACATCGAGTATGAAATCGGTATTTATACCGTTCCTTGAATATTGTTGCGGATTAATTAAATAAAACAATAAAATTAGGGATTATGTTAACTAGTGTTCTTAGGGCACTCGTTATTTAAAGAAAGTTTTAACATTATTTTTATGGGAAATGAAAAAACTGTCAAATCATTAATGATTTTTTTTTCCTTTTCCTATCAAAACTTTCCTTAAATGAATTCTTAACGAGTACCATTGAATCACTCGTTAGCATTTCCCTCAAATTAAAAATATAAACTCTTATACTCTCCCCTTACAAACCGGAGGATTTCCTAAAATTGATGCACGAGAAACAAAAGCCAAACGTGCTTGAAATGCCCCAACACCCTATCCGCGTAATCCAGAAACAACCCTGCCCGTACTGGCCACGTGTCCGCTTCTTTTGCACTTTACGGCTTTCAAATCAACGCGCCTGTAGAGTTTTGACCTCAACGGTCAGAGCCTAAGACCACCTTCACTCACCAAGAGAGCTCACACGCACACAAAACTCTTATATATAAATACCCAGAGCCGCAAAAATTAATCCTCAGCCAGCAAACGCAAACAAGATTACAAAGAATCATCATCCAAATCGAACTCAAAAGAGAATCCAAAACCACTTGTCTAAATCAAAAACAGAAACCTTAAAAATGGTGAAGCACACAGCCTACGAGAAGCCCGATGAGAGAAGTGACTTGCGTTACAAGGGTGTCCGAAAACGCAAGTGGGGGAAATGGGTTTCCGAAATCAGACTACCAAACAGCCGTGAGCGTATCTGGTTGGGTTCATACGACACGGCAGTGAAAGCAGCGCGTGCTTTCGACGCGGCTTTATTCTGTTTACGTGGCTGCTCCGCTAAGTTTAATTTCCCCGATAACCCACCCGACATAGCCGGCGGGCGCTCGCTCAAGCCGTTAGAGATTCAAGCCGCCGCGGCTCAGTTCGCGAATTCGGAGCCGCAGCAAAGGAGTCAGTCATCGGAACAGTCGGTGTCCGAGCTGCAAATGGAGTACTCGTCGCCGTCGATTTCGGAAGGGACGGTTCAGTTGGATAGTGAAGTGGCTTTTGACGAGTCGTTTTTTGATCTTTTGACGACGTTGGGTTCGGGGAATTACTCGTCGGATTATGGGGTATTCCAGGTTTTGAAGACCTGTCTAATGATATTTTTGCTCCGCCACTGCCAGCCGTTGATTTTGGTGACGAACTTTTTTTAAATCAAGATTCATTTCTTTGGAATTTTTAAATTAGTGAAAGTTGGGTCAGACTGTCAGAGTTCTGGACAAGTTTTAGGTTCCGGAGTTACTGACATTCGGGTTTGGATAGACCATTATTTGTACGGTCATCCTTCATTTTGATAATGAGTCTAAGTTGCGCGATTCAAATTGGAAAAAATGTTGAAAAGTTGTAGATTTTGTATCTTTTTTTCACTTATTGAATTTGTTGGGACACAAAATTTACTTTGATCAAATCCTTTCTTAACTTGATTAGATGATATGACACTATGATTTATGTGATTGATGAAACGAAATCAATTCTTTGATGGTATCTCAAGTGATAGTTTCTAATTCATAAATATAAAATATTTTCATTCACATGATAAAAATTAAGTTTTATAAGTTTTCGTTTGAAAGTATTTAAAATCATATTAAAATTATTTTCTTAAGGTTAAAATTATTTGAAAACCTTTGATAATATATTCAAAAGTGATAATTAAATAACTCTCTCAAATCATCCAAAAAAATAAACTGTTTTGATTTATTTTTAAGGATTTGAACACAAGACTTTAAGTCGAACATATTATGACATTATGATAAATTGCAACTTCATGCATTTTTTTTAATTCAATAGTCGATTTTTTTTTTTGGTTGATTGAGGGAGAACATCGGTCATTTCGAATTGGAGGAGAAGATTTGGTTCAACATTTCATTCATGTTTTGTGAATCAAGTCTGTTGGGATGAACCATATCTCATCATATTAAACAGAGATAATTAGAGTTGTTGGAATTGTTAACTTAAGTGTTATCGATGAAAATCTTCTGACTCATACGTCAAGAATTAAGTATGCCTTTGATAATAATAATTTAATTGATCTTATATAAAAAGAAAAAGACTGCATGTATTCTAAATTCACGGACTCTTTGAAGAGCTTGCACCTCTCTTTTGAGTGTTTGTAATTAGAAGTATATTTAGGTTATAGAATGCATGTGTTGAAAATTTGATCGAATATCATTCCTCTTTGTGGGGTTTGAGTTTAGGGGATATTAGGATTAGAACAAGTTGGGTTCGGGTCATTGGGCTCGATGGCCCATTAAGGTTTTCGTCAGTTAGGTTAAGGAAAAACTTGAGGGATACATGCATTACTGACTGTGTGACATAAAAACTAAAAATTTAAGTAACAATATTAAATAAATTTACTTTAATAGATAAAATGTGTTGACGACTGTTTTTTGTTTGAATTGCAATACGAGAAATTAACTCATCGAATAAACCCCATTAGTGGTGAATTTGTTTGATTAATAGGGAACCAAATGCAAACTTGCAAGCATACAGATAAATCACATAAGTAAGGATTTACGTGGTTCAACGGAGAATGACAAAACCGAAGTCAACACCGACCCGAGTTACAAGAGGGTAATGAACTTACAAAGAGTTTACAACACCTCGAGTTTTACGCTAACCCGTTATAATTTTCTCAATAATCAAATAACTGACCATCTTTATCTCTCTATCATTAGATTTTTCGCTCTTGGTCTCTGTCTAAGTGTTGAGATGCGAACATTATTTTCCCCTATGAATCTTGACTTCAAACCCTTATAAAGGCTTCCACCACCCATGATGGCATCATATGTCACTCTGTCATCATTATAGTAACAACTCTCATCAACTACTCATAATTCAACCAATCAAATTAGTCATTTTCCTTGTTATTGCACTGGCTTTTGGCTGCTCTACTCTGCCACTGTACCGCCCTATGGCGGCTGGCAGAAGTTACTTTCACGGTGAACCACTGCTTTCTCATAATCTTCATTACCATTCTATAATCATAATATCTCATTTTAGGGTATAACAAACAATTTTGTACGTGTGAATAATGTGATGACAACGATGTAAGGCGTAAACGATAAAGTTCAACATCGTTTTATCAAGATTCTGTCATTAGGTTTTTTTTCATATAGGAACACGCATAAATTAAAAATATTTTATACAATTTACCGATTTAGAAAAAAATCTACGACTTCTACTCTTAAAATCTGAAAATTAATTTTTTTTTCCTATGTATGTAGAATATTGTTTAATTATCAAAAACTCTATTCTATTTGCAATCAAATAATATAAATTTAAAAAATATTTTAAGCATTAAAAATAGAGAGATCATATTAAATATGCGCTAACTCAATTGGTAATGCTTACCTAACTCAAAAAATTTCAGTCTCTTTATAAGAGAAAATTTGTATCGATTTAAATTGACAATAGAGCAGACTCCGGTAGTTTTTTTAACCGGAGCCCCGCCTGCCCGAGTTTGGCGGAGAGACACGTTGATGATTCAGAAGTTCTGAGCGACCATTGTAAAACTTTCCGTCAGCCGAAAGTTGACCTTCCGGCTGAAAAAATAAATACAAAACCATTTGTGCTCCCCAATAATTACAGATACTCTCAATCACCACGTGTTCACACGTCACATCTCAACAAACACGTGTAAGAACTGGATCCCAGATCCAATGGTCCACACCCGATCCACCTATAAGCTACACGTAACCTCCAACCCAAACAAAATAAAAAAAAAAATGTTGCAGCGTCACGTGTCGATCTATAACAAAGCCCACGTGATCCCTTCATTTTGATTCTTCCGTTCCGTGTATTACTTCCGCTGACAAATCGATTTATTATTAAATAGGCCACCACAGCTAGTGCGGCAGTGGAGACAGTTTTACGAGATGGTGAGGCCGAGGCGCGAGAGAAGGCAATAACGGCGTTAATAATAACAGGCGATATAAAGGAGTGAGGATGAGGAAATGGGGGAAATGGGTGGCGGAGGTTCGGCAACCTAACAGCAGAGGCAGAATATGGTTGGGTTCTTACAAAACGGCTGACGAAGCTGCTAGAGCTTACGATGCGGCTGTCTTTTGCTTACGTGGCTCCTCTGCGACACTCAATTTCCCAAATAATCCGCCGGAGGTTCCATTGGGTAATGAACTGACGCCTGCCCAGATTCAGGAAATCGCGTTTCGGCACGCGCGTAGGATTCCGGCTCAACCGGATGATTTGGGATCTAATGAACCGGCGAGGGTTTCCGGTTCAGGTTCGAGTAGTGGTTATGGAGTAGATGATGTTGGCAGACTGGGTTTTGTCGATGGGGCATTTTATCAGTCACCTGGTGTGTGGACTTTTTGAGTAAAACTAAAAAGGGTTGTTTTTGTGAAGTTCCTATGATGAAATTCTTTTTGGTAGAGTTTTATACAGAGTTCAATAGTGTCAAGTGTTTGTTACTTATTACAAGCATTGTATTTAATTTTTCAAATTAACTATGCCTCAAACTTTTATTTGTATGAAGAGAATTTTAGTTTATATTTGAACTCGTGATGTTTGCATCATAGATAGATAGTACTTAAATCAGTTGATGTGGTTTGTCTTATGGAGTTGATTATATATGATTTGTCATGTCTTTTTTCCCATACAAAGGATGCTATTGCTTTGCTCTTGTTCTAAACAATCCTGGGATCCAATTAAGAATCTCAATTTTCTTTTCCTTGAACCTGTTCATTTTCTGTTTTCTGGCAACAAAGTGATTATTAATCTAAAATTTAATTATGTGTACAGAGTGAAATGCAAGTATTCACCACCTAGATAGTCAACTTGTGCAAAGAAGCATAGCTATTTGCATCACATGCGTTTTTTTTTTTTTTTTTGTTGGTTTAGCCAGTGGTAATCCAATTCATTCCCAACTCAACTATAAAATTTGTTTGATTAGTAGAGAATCCAAAACAAACTTGACAAACAAATAAAAATATCATAGAGATTTATGTGGTTCGGCGGAATGTGACTCCAATCTATATTCACGGGAGAATGAGGTGTTTATATATTATTTGAGGTCAAGACCGATCAAGGTTACAAGTGTTGTGGTAGGCTTACAATGGAGAGTAAAACATCGCGGGTCTTAGGCTAGCTCGTTATAAATCTGTCAAGTGGTCGGGTGCCGACCAACTTTCACTCTATATCATTAGTTTAGAAACTCTTGTTTTTTTTTTTACAAGTAATGAGATATAAAAATTGTTAACCCTTGAATTTGTGGTTTTTGCCCCTTTATTTAGGTTTCCAAATCCACTATTCCACCACCCCATGACGCCAGCTCATTTCACCATGTCGTCATCGCCCCATGCTCATTTTCCTCAATCATTCAGCAACCAGTCGCTCTGGCAACTGACTCAACTATCTCATGTCAGCAGAAATCCATCATTCCAACCTTTTGACCACTATAGCACGCTCTGTTGATGTGATAACCTACGATCCAACCACTCCAATATTGTTCCGTTTGGCAGAGTCTCTGCCCAATGAGAGTCGTTGACTTACTCATGTCACATCATCCTTTTAGAAGCTCAAACTTCCAAGTAGGACATATGTCATATGCAAGTACAAAATATCGTGATCTTAACTCAGTTCCTTGGGTGGGCATGTCGAGGCAAATGATGCTCGCTCGGTCAAACCATCCCTTCTTCAAGCAGGTCGGGTCGGCTTCCGCAAACATTCAATTGCTGTTAAAACTGATACTTCTTCTTCAGTTCGGGTCGGGGTACCCACTTGCTTCATCAATAGCAGGTTATTCTTTGGGAAAACTCTTCAGCACAATGAGTTCGGGTCATTCGTCTAACTTCAACCTCCCTAAGCTCTTGGGCCCTCATCATTCTCCTCTTGGCCAAATACAAAACCCATTTCTATCACTCATCAGTACTCGAACTTTCTCGAGGTGGTAAACCATCATCAACAATACCAAATAAATAAATAACTATTGTATTTATATAATAAAAATTAATGTTTATTGTATAAAATATTCTTTAAAGAAGCTATTTACACTAATTTAGTGTAGAAATTAGTGTCAATGATCGGAGATGCTGTTAATAGCTAGAGCAATCTTACATCGAGACTGGCATTGCAAGCTCTTTGTAAATGAAGCAATATATATATCAGAAGACTTATTGTAATGTTCAACGAGAGAGAACGAGAGCAAAGTAAAAGAAGCAATTACATTATTTCTATCATTTTCATTTGAATAAATAAATAAATAAGAAAATGGAGATATTTTTCCTTTCTCTTATCATTTTCTTTTATCTCTGAGATTTTATTTTCTCTCTGAGGTTTTTATTAAACGCAATGAATTTTATTCCCAGCACATTTCGTTTCTAAACAACATGATAGAAAATCAATACTTCAACTAGCACATATTAAATAATCAACTACCATATGTTACAAATTAAGCCTGGCCATTGTTCGGGGAGAAAAAAATTTCCAGATTAAGGGTTTAAAATTATTTACAATTGGTATTTTATTTTATTTTATTTTAATAAACTTTCTGCTATATTGTACTTCAATTTTATAATTTTTATATTATCACTTCATCGAACAAAACATCAATGATTTCACCACTACAAATATCAATTCTCATTTTTTTGGTTACTTTTTAAATTAAGTTAGCTAGCATTGATGGCTTGGCTTATTATTATTGGTAATAATTTAATACGTGAGCCATGCGTATTTAAATAGCCTTGTTATAGGATTAACGCACAATTTGTCTGTGTCCAAATTCAGTCAGATTTGAAGCACATTATTACTTACATGCTTAAATTAATTGTATATGAATTTAAGAGGTAGAACCTAATCTATATCTATATTATATATAAAACCTGAAGGAAAAATGAGTTTCCTCCTTAATCTTAGGAGAAATGAGAGTCTCTCATTTATTTGTGGTGAATTGTTAATGTTGCAATGGCTCTTGGTTTGTTCCTCCGTAATCCACTCTAAATTAAACTCTCTTTAAAAAGTGGGGAGAATTAAATTAATTCATAAATGCCGGTTGTTGTGAATCATTAATGTTTCAATGGCTCTTGATTTGTTCTTCCTTAATCCATTCTAAATTCAACTCTCTTTAAAAAGTGAGGAACACTAAATTAATCCATAAATGCCGGTTCGTTTTGTGACTTTTAGGTTGAATGTATTTATCTCGCTGATTACATAATTTCCCATCCCAATCCTATTTTGTAGAGCCATGACTTCAATGCATCATGTAAAATGTGAAGCCTTTATTCAGTCGTTGGATAAGGGACACGTGGCGTAATCCACTACAAGAATTAGACCATTTAGCGTCAAATTATTTCGACGCCATAAGTGAAGGTTTCGACGCAAAAGACATTTAGCATCGAAAATTAGAAGCAAAAAATGGACGATACAATATCGACGACAATCACTTTTAGCGTCGAAATAAATAAATGCGACGCTAAAAAAACAGTATTCTGCGTCCAATTTTTTTCGACGCTAAAGGAAATTGTCCGACGCTATATGTTATATTTGGCGACGAAATAATTCGACGCAAAAATCCAAACTTTTAGCGTCGAAAAGTGTCGACGCTAAAGTATATTAAAAAAGTATTATATGTAAGCTTACAGCGACAATTTTTTGTCACTTTTAGCGTCGAAACTTGTCGACGCTAACGTATTTAAAAAGTATTATATGTACGCTTACAGCGGCCATTTTTGATACTATTAGCGTCGAAATATTCGACGCTAAAAGTAAAAAATTTATTTTTTAAAAAATTAGTAATTTACTTATTTTTTGGTCTAAAATATTTAATTTAGTTGAAAACAAAATGTAATTAATAACAAAATGACGAAATATTATATTGAAATTTGTTTTAGAAAAAAGAAATATTATATTAAATCTATTTGTTCAAAATGTTTATACAAACCAATATAAAAATTAATTGCTACTGTGATGGGGGGACGCTCGAGCCCGATGCACCCTGACTCATTGAGGCCTCGAACATCTGACGGAAAACCAGCATTTGCTGTTCCAACTGCTCCATCTTCTTCTCGCGGTCCACCATCTTCTTCTCGTGGTCCACCGTGACCTGTTGTAGCTCCTCCTTAGTCTGCCGCAGCTCGTCTCGGGTGCTGGCTAGCTCGTCTTTGGTGGTGACTAACGTCTCGAAGAGAGACATTGTCCGAATTACCACTATTGCTTGCAGATGACGTTGGCTTCTTACGAGTGCCAAGGCCAACGTTGTAAGCTGTCTGATTCTTGAAAACCTATTGCGACAGCTGCTCATCTGGTATGGGGTCGGACCCTGTCTCTTGAGTTTGATGTTGGAGTTCCATCATTTCGTTCTGTTTCAAAAAATAAGTTAATATTAGAATTTGAGAAAAAAATTAACATATATAATATTTATTATTTTATTTTAAAAATTGAAACTTATATAGCAGCGTTCAACTTCTTCATTTATCCATTTGTTCTTCTCATTGTAATGCGTCACACGAAAAAAATCTGGAAATGATTGCACCTCACCTGTGCTACTCTGTTATAAACAGAAAATAAATTCAATATTATTCCACATTAGTAAAAACAATTAACTGTTAAATTTTACGTTAGGATATATTTACCTCAGAATGTTCGGCACGATGTTGGATAAATGGCTTCGAACCTCCACGGTGGTTAAAACACAAGTGACTTCGATTTTCCGCATTTGCGTGACATTTATCCTGGATTTACCAACACTGTAAGTACCGAAAACAAAACCAATTATAAACTTCCGTTTATTTCAAAATTTACCTCGTGTTTTTTGCTAGACCAAAGCTCACATAAGAATGTCCAATCTTGTTCCTCTATAAAATCAGGCTTGTGTTGTGGAGCATTTGAAGGTCCATGTTCGTCGAATATTGGTTTCAGGACTTTTGTTCTATAATCTTTATAACTTTTCCCCATGTGGTAGTCAAGATATTGTTGGACATTCACTTTGGTCAGATCGAAGTCGAACCATTCCTACATGCAAATTCGAGTGAAAATAAGTATAAAATCAAAATGTTAAATAACAAACACTATCGAAAACTTACAAGAAGCGAAGAGAATAGCTGGTTCATTTTCTTCTCCCACGGTATCTTTCTCAAAGATACGTAGTTTTGGGGAGCTTCATATCGAGCTATAGCTCATATGGTTGTATTAAACGCTGAATTATGTTCTCCGACTTGAGTGTGTCCATCATCTGATATCTCTATCCGGATACGGCCGTGAGCCTTAACGTACTTAGCTAACCCCAGGCCACGGGTGCGTCCTCGACCTTTCACTGTACTGGACTCACCTGTGCTAACAGATAATTCACCAGGGCCAACTGGCCTTGCTGATGTAGATGGAGTCGCGTTAGCCCGTTTGCGATTGCCCGGTGCCATCTGCAAAAACCCGTCACATTAGCATCATCAATTTCATCGTCATCATCAAAGTAGCATCATCATCAAATTAAGATTCATCATCAACAACCATCATCATTATGAAAGCATCTCGTTTTAGTTGAATTGTAAAATCCATGACCAAAACTTTTATATCACAAGTCTAAGAACATTATAGAAGCTAATAACTACTTTGATTGTGTAATCATCTTTTAGAGATTATACAATTATTATACAATCATATTATTGATATTTAAATTGTAAAATCACCCTCAAGCTGGAGCATACATATCAGATGCACTCATTCACCAAATTTATTACGTATGAAATTAATCAATATGAGTATTTAGAGAGATTACACAATTGGAGCATACATATACATATTCGCTGCTGTTCAGAACATCAGCAAATGCTGCTGTTCTTGCTTGGCAACATCATCATCATCTCAAACTTGCACCAACTGTAAGTACTACTCTATAAAATTCATCATCAACATAAAAAAAAACACTCTATGAACTTCATCAAATTCATCCTCAATTTCATCAATCTCATCCTCAATATCATCAATCTCATCCTCAATTTCATCAAATTCATCCTCATCAACAAATTTAAATCAACAAATGAGACTTACCTGTAATTTTCCTTCGTTATTCACTGTTGGAGAATCGAATAGGAGAGGGAGAATCGAGTTTTTGGTTTTAGGGATTTAAACGACATTTAACGTCGAATTAATTGACTTTTAGCGTCGAAGTCTTCGACGCCAAATATTAGGCGGCTAATGAAAAAATTAGGGTTATTTTTCCAAGAAATTTAATTTTTATTTAGCGTCGAAATACAATAGTCGACGCTAAATGTAAGATATTTCGCGTCGAAAACAATAATCGACGCTAAATTTCTTACATTTAGGGTCGAAAAATAATCAACGCTAAATGTCTTTCATTTAGCGTCGAAAAATAATCGACGCTAAATGTCTTTCATTTAGCGTCGACTATTGTATTTCGACGCTAGATGTCTTACATTTAGCGTCGACCATTGTATTTCGACGCTAAATGTCTACCATTAAAAATAATAATTAAAAACAAATATATCATAGTTATTTATTAATAATTACGTTAATATTTCAATCATATCTAAAGAGTAATTAAAATCAACAACCATACATTATAATCCATAAAATTATTCATCAATCACAAAATACTGTAACTTCATAATTAATCACTATTATCGTCGGTATTTGAGGATTCGTGACTGGAATCAAAGTCATCTTCAGTGTCAAATTGTTCTTCACTTGCTACTTCAACGCTCACTCAGAATGAGGAATTAGCTCAACGTCTGTACTAGCTCGAGTTAATATGATATTTTCAGGAACGTTGACAGTTGGTCCAAAAAATATATGTTCAGGAACTTCAAAATTGCCGGAGACTTCTTGTGTTTCATCTGATATGTCAACTCTATCTTTCTCCTGCGTGTCCCAAATGGCCCTATGTTGTAACTTTTTTACCACAATCCATCCAGTTCCTAACTTAGGATCAGGTATATATATCACTGAACGTGCTTGCATACAAAAATGTATGGATCATTCTTGTACCAACAACGTTGAACATTAATTGACGTGAGATGATTACTAACTTGAATTCTCCTCTTTCTGGCATTTGTGTCAAACCACTTACATTGGAATAGCACAATATGTCTTCTGGGTCGATATATCAACTCAATGACCGATTGCAATACGCCGTAGAAGTCAATTACATCTGAGCCGTGTTCTCCTTGGACTACAATTCCAGAATTTTGAGTCACATGAGTAACATCTCCCTGTTCGGTATGAAATCTAACTCCGTTGACAATACATCCACTGTACTCATAAGCCTGCTTTTGAGGCCCATAAGCCAAAGAAACCAACGAGGATTGCGAGTCTAATTGACCATTTTGCACTTGATTGTTAATCTGACAATGAAATATATGTGTTAATATAACAAACTGAAATGTCTAATGTTAGGATCAAAATAAATATAAAATATTCTAACTTACAGTTGTCTCAAACCATTTAGGAAATTCTTTTTTGTGGGTTTCATCAACATTAAGGTCGAATGCCAACAGGAAGGAGAATCTCGAGCAGCACATGACAATCGTGACTCTTTAATCCCGTTATTGTATCATCTCTGACCCAACGCCCAATATTGAATGCATAATTATCAGGGAATTTAACCATTTTCACCAATCACAGAATGATTTTCTCTCCGATTGATTGAGCACATAACTAGCATGAGGCTTAATAAAACCTCGAGAGGCGACTTGTAAATGCAATTCACTGCGAATTCTAAGATCTTGTAGGTCCAATATAGCATTTACAGTGTCTTTTGTCTTACCCGGAATATTGAATAGTGTACCCACTAAACTCTCACAAATATTTTTCTCTATATGCATTACATCCAAATTATGTCGCAAACTCAGAGTCCCCCAATATTCTAACTCAAAGAAAATACTCTTTCTTGTCCAATTCAACTCTTCAGGTAACCGTTTTCGATTTTTATCTCTATTATTAGGATGTTTACCTGGTGTGCTGTCTCTGAGATGTTGATGTTGGCAAAGTATGTCAAATGCAGATAATCGACTGGGCATACTCTGAGGTTCATGTTGCCAGTTAAATAATTTGCTCATCCGCCAAGGATGACTCGACTCAAGAAATCTCATGTGCCCCGTGTATCCGATTTTATTCCGTAATCGTTGCGAAGGTGTATGACCCGCACAAACTGGACATGCCATGTATCCCTTAGTGCTCCATCCAGATAATGAACCATAGGCTGGAAAATCATTAATGGTCCATAATAATGCGGCATGCATCTGAAAATACTGCTCTGAAGCTGCATCATAGGTATGCACACCCACATTCCATATTGTTTGTAACTCCTCGATCAATGGTCTCAAGTAAATATTTATATCTTTACCAGGTGAACGTGGACCAGGGATAAGCAATGACATAAACATGAACGGATCATTCATACATTTCCATGGAGGTAAGTTATATGGAATGACAATAACGGGCCAGATGCTATAAGAGTTGTACATATTCCCAAATGGGTTAAAACCATCAGAGGCAAGACCTAACCTGACATTACGGGGGTCCTCAGCGAAACGGGGGTACATGTCATCAAATTCCTTCCATTCGGTTCCGTCCGCAGGATGTCTAAGTATGCCCTCCGCACCGATCCTCTTTTCATGATGCCACATCATATCAGTCGCTGTGTGTCGTGACATGAACAATCTCTGCAGCCTGGGCGTTAAAGGGAAATATCGCAATATCTTTTGAGGCACTTTCTTCTCCATACCACGGACTTGTACCGACTTTCACCACATATCGGACAATGTTCAAGTGATTCATACTCGGCACGAAATAATACACAATCAAACTTACAAGCATGAATGGATTCATACCCCATTCCCAGATCACACAACATTTTCTTTGCCTCGTAGTACGACTTAGGCAATTCGCTTCCAACCGGTAACATTTGTGCCAGTAACTCTAACATCATATCGATACTTTTATTGGTCATTCTGTTGATCACTTTAATGTGTAATAATGTCACAACGAAATTCAAGATCGACATTCCAGCACCTTCGAATAGAATTTTTTTTGCTTCATCAAGTAGGTCACTAAATAAATTTTGATCATTTCCACTTAACACTGGCATGTCACCACTAACACTATGACCAAGTTGTGGACCTTGTAAGTCATGCAAAATATCGGTGATCTCATCGTTTGCAGGTTGATTGTAACTACTGCTCCCTTCACCGGAATCAATAAACCGTGACTGAGAATGATACTGCTCACCGTGATAAATCCACATACGTAAGTTGGTGATATTCCTGGCATGTATAAATGATTATGAACTTCATCTAACCGCCTCCTTTTCCTATTCAAACAATTTGCACATGGACAACGGACACGACCTTCTGCATCAATGTGTTGCTTTGCGACTTCCATAAACTCAGACACTTCATTACGATATTCAACACTCAATCTATCCAGAGAGCTCATCCAATTTCTATCCATTTCAGCAGAATACCTAAATATAATAATATAATTATTAGATATCATTTTACAGTAATCAACATTACTAATTCATTAATACTTTATTTAAGCATATATATATATATATATATATATATATATATATATATTGGCTGATAAATTAAATAGTTTACAAAAAAATTATATTTTATTAATTAATATACTTACTCTACATATATGAATCATAAATCACTAACAAACAACATATATAATCATAAAAATTGAAAATAATAAAGAAATATGAAAGAAGAATTACCTTATCGGAAATTGATTACAATTTTATTGAAAATTTTTAGGAGAGATGTGAGGCTGTAGAGGAGAAATTCTCAGATTTCAGAGGATGAAAATGAAGAGAATGAGAGAAAAAACAGAGGGGGAGAAGGGTTGGTGGCAATCTGCATTTTAATCTATCTTTAGCGTCGAATTTGACTATTCGACGCTAATTGTTGCCGTTTTTAGCGTCGAAACGTTTTTTTCGATGCTAAATATCAAAAAATTAGCGTCGAATTTAATTTAGACGCTAAATAATCAAGGATTTGTCGGTGGAAACTTCATAAACTTTTAGCGACGCTATATATTCGACGCTAAAAGTATATTTTTGGTGTCGACTCCGTTTTTTGACGCTAAAAGTGTAATATTTGGCGCCAAAAATTATTGCAATAATAGAATTAATATTCGACGCTAAAGTACTAATTTTAGCGTCGAAAAAAGTTTTCGACGCTGAAAAATTAATATTCGGCGTCGAAGTTTTATTCCGTCGCTAAAAATATGACATATAGCGTCGAAAATGATATTCGACGCTAAAACTCACTTTTAGCGTCGAATACTATTTCGACGCTAAATATTTGGACGCTAAAAGCCATAATTCTTGTAGTGATCCTTGCCGTTGTCCCAATTACATCAACTTGCTCATCATATATAAAGGGTGCTTAGGTTGAGAATTAGTTAAGTCTTTCATTAATTGTTTACTCATATTTCTCTCCTATTATTTGGCTAAGTGTTAAGCCTTGTTCCTAGTCCAAGTTAGTGTAATCTTCAATTGGTAATTTGAGAGATTGACACTTTTAGAGATTAGAGTTCATTGAGTGATTTGGGGAAATTATTGTTTGTAAACGGATTCAAGATTCTTGAGTAATCTTGAAAGTGATTAGTGCAGCGAGCTCCTTGTTCCGGAGTTCAACGTGGATATAGTCGAGATTTTTCCGGCGAACCACGGTAAAAATCTTGCATTCTTGATTGTCGATTATTTTGTGTGACGAACGATTTAGGGACGATTAATCAACAGTGGTATCAGAGCTTAATAATCCTTGGGCCGAAAGAAAACAGTGGACAAATATCAAACCAAATATCCAGTCTCTCTGTTTTTTGTTGGGCCAAGCAAGAAACCCTAAATCGTCTACTGAAGATTACAAAGCAAACAGATACTGCCGATCAAGAGAGCCAAAAACCAAAACTGAAAACAAAGATCAAGACTCAAAGAACAGAGCCATCGACGAAGATCAAAAAACCGAGGTCTCAGTCCTCCATTCGATTACAGACATCGACGAAACCAATTTTGAAACGCACAGAGACACGGTGAAAGATCGACGAAGGGCTACAAAATCATAAATTGAAGAACACCCTGCTGCCGATTCCAAAACAAGCAGATTAGATCACAACCAGAGACGCTGTGATCAAGAACAAAAAAATCCCAAGACCTGCCGATCACGATCAAAGAAAGAAGTTTCATCTTTTTGATTGCAGACAAGACACCTAATTAGCCGATCACAACCCCTAAAACCCAAGAGTGCTTCTGGTGCCGCCGCATTAGGGATTGGGGTTACAGATCAAAGCCAAAGAAAGATCCCAAAGCCGATTGGACTAAATACTTACTGAGTGAAGAAAAGACCAATTCAATTCGTAAAGTCTCACTATCAGAACCGTGGGTGTCGTCGATCATCTGAACGACAGAGGGAGTCACCGGCCGTTTGAGTTATAGAGGCTGTCACAGTTCAACTGTGTCGCAGATCTTCCCCTTTTTTTCTTTTGACTTGAAGATCAAACCTGATTCTGTCCTTGGGTGAAGAGCAATGTTGCCGTTTGTTGGCATTTGGGAAATTGTAGTTTTGGATTACTGAGTGTATCCTGGTTGCTGCTTAATGTCCTGTGTAATTGGATGATTAGGGCTTAAGAGTTGTTTGATTGGGGCTTTGTTGTTAATTGAGTATTGAAGCTCTGTTGAAGTTGCTTGGGTGTGAATTGCCGAATTGTGTTTGGGCAGATTGGTTGTGCATTGCCGACTGTGTTAAGGAAGTTTGGGTGTGAATTGCCGATTAAGTGTCTGGGTCAAAGGAAATAGAAATGTCGACTATGAGACTCGACATTGGAATATTTGACTGAAAATGGGATTTCACCACTTGGAAGAAGAAAATGAGGGTTTTGTTATCTCACCATAAGGTGGCCTTGGTGCTGGAACCGGATCCAGAAAAATGGCCAAAGATGGAAAAGGAAACGAAGGACGAAATCCTGGAAGAGGCTTACAACCTGATTTTCCTTCACCTTGGAGATTCGGTCATCAGAAAGGTTGATGGAATGGACACTGCCATTCAACTTTGGGGTAAACTCGAATCTCTATACTCTTTTATTTCTGCTCCAAATTTAGTGTTCTTAAAGGGAAATTTGTTTAATTACAAGATGGATACTAATAAGTCGATAGATGATAATTTGGATGAATTCACGAAAATGACTCAAATCCTTAAAGGTAATAAACTGATCCTAACTGGTATAAAAAGAAACGAATTGTATGTTCTAAATGGCCAACATGTATTCTCGGAAAACCCATTTCTGCTTTAACTTCTAATGTTGATATGACTAATATATGACACTTGAGACTTGGCCATAAAGGCCAGAAAGGAATGCAGGTACTTAGCAAGCAGAGACAATTTGGAAAGGACCAGTTGAAGCCACTTGAGTTTTGTGAGATCTGTGTGTTGGGCAAACAGCACAGACAGAGCTTCCCAACTGGTATTCACTTGTCAAAGGCGAGTCTGAAGTACGTACATTGTGATCTATGGGAACCAGCAAAGGTCCAGACACATGGGGGTAAGAAATATTTTCTCTCTATTGTTGATGACTACAGTAGGAAGGTATGGACATTCTTACTAAAATCAAAAGCTGAAACTTTGACTAAATTTAAAGAATGGAAAGTGTTAGTAGAAAATCAAACTAGTAACAAAGTGAAAGTCTTGAGAACTGATAATGGCTTAGAATTTTGTAATACTGAGTTTGATTAATACTGTACTAGTGAGGGTATCATGAGACATAGGACTGTGAGACACACCCCTCAACAGAATGGAGTTGCGGAAAGAATGAATAGAACCCTATTAGAAAAGATCATATGTCTTTTATTTTCTTCCGAACTTCCGAAGCCTTTTTGGGGTGAGGCCTTCAATACTGCTATTCATTTAGTTAACCTGAGCCCAAATAGTTCTGTTCAGTTTAAGACCCCAGAAGAAATTTGGTCTGGTAGGGCTCAGAAGCTTGCCCACCTTAGAGTGTTTGGCTGTGAAGCTTATGCTCACCAGTCCATAGGTAAACTTGAACCGATGTCAATTAAGTGTGTCTTCTTAGGATATCAAGAAGGGACAAAAGGGTATAGGTTATGGGAAAGGGAATCACCTGGAGTCAAAATCATAGTTAGTCAGGATGTTATATTCAATGAACTTTGTTTTCCTTGTAAATCTACTAACAAGAATGCAGGTGCCTTAGAAAAGGATCTAGCAGATTTTTATCTTGCAGGTGGAGCTCAGATGCAGGTGGAGCCAGGGACATCAAGGACCGCTGATCAAGTAGGTGACATGTCAGGGACTTCCAATCGACGACGATGATTCTTCGCCATATGATCACACCTCATTCCATGGCCACACCATTGAAAAGTATGTAATTGACAATCTAACTTAATTCGATTTTTTCGTTGATAGTTGGAAATATTATTTTTATTTTTGATTCATAAACAAAGATGGAGTCACTGAAGAACGAAGAAGAAATTGATCAAATAGGCTAGGAGTAGACAAATGAAGCAATCTAATACGTTAATGGAGTTCGTTAAGTATTGGTTGATGGTTTGGCTCACTGTGATGTCAAAATTTTATTTGGTTGACAAGAAAATTTGAAGGGAAAAAATCAAATGAAAGGGAAAGTTTGAATCTTGTACCTAGACCCACTAAAGCTAAAGATTTTGCCTGTTAGGATCAATCAATAAATCAATCAATAAATTTCGAACTAGATTGAGTTTATGAAATTTGATTCGACTATTTCTTTATATGATATTGAGATAATTTAAGTCATTTTTTATTTTGAATTTGGGTGAATTTAAGACATAGTTATGGATTCAGCAATATCAACAAAGCTGATAATCATGATAGCCCAAGAATTGAAGTCCATCATCTCCATCACCAAAACTGAAGGTTTGATTCTTTTAGATTATAAATTCGAATATTAAAATTCATGATTCATATGCAATATTTTGATTTTTTTTTTTTAATAAGCATCCAAGAAAAATAGTATGCAAATATTGGAATCGATTATAGCTTGAGTTGCATATGTCAAGCTTCTTTTATGTGATAGAATTTTCTAAACCCGAGAGATCAAATTTTAAACTAATATAAGATTATGTTGAACAGTAACATAAAGCATTAAAGCTATGGATTATATATACATACCAACGGCGTAATCGCTCATTGAAAATATATATACTGAGGGAGAAAGAGCAAAATACTTTGAAATAATATGCTAAATTTTAAATAGAACTCTTATGTATTAATGTAGCACGTAAAATGTTTTGAGAATTGCAAAATGATTAAATCAATGAGTCCTATATTATCCTAAACTAAATATGTAATAAAAATCAAACACTAATGAGATTCATAGCAAAGAGCTTCCACGACAAGCCTCTTGACAATGGATGAACAGGTAGTAGCACCAAGCTTTGCTTCAGTGACTTGAATGGAACACTTGTCCCTGCCAACACATTCCTTCTCAATCACCGACAACAACACATCTCTTTTAGCTTCACAGCTTCCTTTCTCATAAGCCCCGCATTCACCTTTTGGATCCCCAAAACTGGCATACTTAATTTCTTTGATTGGTCTCCCTTCGCATGTAAGTTCCATTGTCTTATTCTCATATCCATGCCCACATGCTCTTCCCACAACTACTGTCTCCATCTTTACTTTCCATGGGTTGCCCCCAAATTCTTCAAACAAAACCAATGTGTTCTCATCATCTTTAACCCAAGATCGTGGAATATGATACCTTTAATAATTTTACACACAAAAAAATAAATAAATTAGAAGTTATCAAACAGTACTGTTATTAGGTAATATTAATTTCTCACCATATCTGAGAAGGATTGCCGCAATTGGACACACACTTGTCCCCATTATAAGGACCACGGTAATCACAAGTTTCCAGGCTGCAACCATCTTCTTCAGCAAGATAAGTTGGCCAGTAACGACCTATGTTATGACCATTAACCCAAGCAATGCCTTTTCCCATGCCCTGTAAATTCACAGCAACTGGGCTATGTTCTAATGGAGCTTTGAAACTAGTCTTGTACCAAGTCATTCTTCTGTTTGATGGCACATTTTCATCTGACCATGCTCCTGTGGAATTATCTGCCTTGGCATTGTAAAATTTCTTATCATCTATTCCATGCAACCCTACTTTATATGTCCATTTGTGAGATGACAAATTTTTGGTCACTGTCTCATCTCCCTGTGTCCCTACCAACACAACCGGACCAGGAATTCCATTCGCTACCATATCGAATTTGCTTCCATAATTCTGTCACAACAAACCAGATTGATTTTTGACCATAACAAGGGGGGGGGGGGGGGGTGGAAATACAAGTAAAATTTGTAGCAAAATTGTTATATAAATACCTGTAAGCCAACTGTTACACTCAGCATTGAAATTTGATTTTTGCCTGGAGTTAACTTGACTGGTCTCTCATATACGTCATTGGAGACTCCATATTTGGTCCACTGTGTCCCTGAAAATAAATGTAACAAGTGTTTATTAATAATCAAAGTTACATAATATATAATATAAAAATAAATCATGTTCATTTACCAAGGTATTGTCCATTAACATAAGCATGAAGTACTTGGCCACTGCTATGAACTCTCAATGTGTTATTGCATTTCAAGATTGGATCATCAACCTTAAGGTCCACACTGATAAGAATGCAATTAAGATAAATTATTTGTTACATTTAGGAGATAATATTATTTAAGTGAAGATTAATTAGTTATTAAGTAAATTACTTACTTTGTCATGTACCAGAGGTAGTCAGTAAGATCATTGAATGATTTTTGGTCAGTGAGTGAATGTGAAGAGAAGTGACCATGTCCTTTAATAACAGTGGCACCAATAGACTCAGGCCTCCAAGTCCATTGAAGAGAAGTTGAATCATCCTCAGCTTTGTTTGGTTTCTTCACCTTAATATTTGTCTGAGTGTTCACTTTCGCTGAGTTGAATTCTTCTGTTTTACAATCAGGAAGGATACTAACAGACCATGCAGGAATTGTATAAACACTTCCCTGGAAAGTGATTTTGGCATCTGCTTTTTGATCTCCGTTACTCAGAAAGCAACTCGATCCTTCCTTGGTTGCATAAACAGTGGCCTAACAAACAAATATTAATGCTACAATTATGAAATTAATGCTTTAAAAATATAATAAAATATTATTTGTTCTTACTGTGACAGAATTTCCCATATCAGTGCTAGTAACGTTTCCATAAGTAAGAGTCTTCTCCATTGATTTCAAGACACTGTGAAGTTCCTTCAAATGTCCCCATTTGGGTTGATTTAAGAGTCCTGATATAAGTAAACAAACAAAATCATCAAAACCACAAATTATAAAACTTAGTAATAATAATTTAAAATTTAAAATAATATTTTTATATACCAAATTCATCAATCGGTGCATCATAATCATAGGAAGTAGTGAGATATGGTCCCCCAGATGTTCTTCCAAAATTAGTGCCACCATGGTACTGAAAATTATCATTTTAAAATCAAAGGTTAGTGAACAAATTAAGATTAAATGTAAACAAATATATATATATATAGATACCGACCATATAATAGTTTTGGAATGTGCCTCCAAGTTGGAAAAATCGTGCAACAGCAAAAGCAAGATCTTCAGCAGTTCTCTTGGGGTCTTTGCCTCCCCAGCTCTTAAACCTATAAAGTAATATTTCATTATGATTTTTTAATTAAAAATTTATTATAAAGTGGCTAAAATAATTTCATATCAGATGAGTAAAATTACTAACCAACCAGTCCAATTTTCAGTCCACATTTTAGGACTATTGGGGTTACTTGGTGTGAATTGATCACAATAGAAACCATTGCATGTATTAATCTGAGAAACAAATAAATAAATAAGGTAAAAAAATTAAAATTAAAATTAAATATATTGGGAACAAAAAAAAAAAAAAAAAGCACCATTGGGGATGGGGCATCACTCTGTTGGCACATGATCCATGGAACTCCAATATCTTGCGAAACAGCCATTTTTGCACACCAATCAATATATGATTTTCCAGCATCTCCATAATTTGACATCACGTTTCCATATTCATTCTCAATCTGCAAATTTATTTTACATTAAATAAAATCTTATTATCACTTTAATAAATATAATAGAGATTTATAGAGATGAAAATAAACCTGAGCAAGAATAATAGGACCTCCTTGAGATGCAAACAACTTCTCTTTTTTAACCATGTCCACGATCAACGTTGTAAAATTTTGCATTTCATTCTGATAAAAAACAAAACAAAAAAAAAGATAATCATAAATATGTTAATATGAAATTAAATCACTATAATAACAACTCAAAATGAAAATGATAAAATTATATGTACCATGTATACACTATTTGTGGTCCGGAACTCCTGAATCTCTGGCATGTTGTGTAACCACACAGGAAATCCTCTAAACCAATATAAAATAAATAATTAGTTTAAAATATGAGTCTTTTTTTTTAAAATACGAGATGCATGAGTGAACATTAAATACTTACCCATAGTTCCATTCTGCACAAACATATGGACCAATACGAAGAACAGCGTAGAGTCCTTGATCTTGAATGGTTTTAAGAAACCTTATAAGATCAAGATTACCTTTAAAATCGTACTGGCGACGTAATGGTTCATGGGCATTCCAAAAGACATATGTCTCAACAGCATCCAAACCACCGTCTTTAGCTTTCTTTATCAAGTCCGGCCACATCTGTCCAAGCAAATTAAAAACTATATATATTAGCATTAAAAATCAAATAAACATTTCAAGATGATTAATGTTCAAATAAATTATGAACTCACTTCAACGCTACTCCTAGGGTAATGAATGGAGCCGGAGAGCAGAATTTTACGTTCACCATTAATGGTGATGGCTCTTCCATCATGTGAGATGTGAGAAGCATTTGAAAGATTGATAAATATTTGAAGAACTAAACACAACAGAATTGTGAGACAATAATGTTTTTGAATAGCCATATCTAGGATTTTTGGATTTGGAAATGTGAAACAATTGAGGCAACGTGGTGTTTATATATAAGCTTAATTAAATGGATGAGATTGTTTAATTGGATGGAAGATGAAGAATCGATTTAGAAGTCTATCCAAATTCATTAAATTTGATCTTTTAATTAGGTAATTTTATTTTATTCGTTAAAAGTATTATAGCTTGTATAGAATGCAATTGGCCTAAAATGTCATCCATTGATCTTTTCATTAAGCAATTTTATCCATTTAAGTATTATAGTTTATAAAAAAATTTATGAAGATATAGAACTTAAAACGTTACCCATCTTCAAAAAGTGTAAAAAATATCATATTATGAGATTTGATTAATTGACAAATCCAAATCTTATAGTTATCAACAAAGTCAATCTAGAACAAATTGCTAGTAAGAAATTGAATAAAACTATTATTTCGTGTGCAATTATTAATGCACATATGATCAAAATTAATCGAAACAGTGACCAGAAACCTCTACTTATTGAGTAATTTTTTAATATCACCGTTGTACGAGTAACGTAATACTACGTTTTGTTTGACCTGTGGTGAGATAATAAAATTATATTTTGATAATAACACGATTTTTAAGTGTATGATCAATGATAAGAAATTACAATTATTAATTACATTTTTTTTTCAAAAACAGATTTTTACAAAAGTTAAAGTTGTTACATTTTATCCACCATCAAAATATTAGAAAATTGCATCGCATAAATCAAACTTGCATAACACCGTTTATGAATAACAATTTATTCAACACGTATATTTTTTTAATCGTAACACTAACAAAGCCTAATTATATAACATATTGTAAAGCATAGAGATAGCCGTCTACATAATAATAACAATTTGGAACCCTTGCTATCACTGAAAATAACATTATTTTTTGGAAACATTTGAAATTCACTGGGTTTAAGCAGAGCATATAAAACCCACACTGCCTCAAGTTCTTATAAGAAAAGCATCCTCTGAATTCGAACCCAATACCTGAATGCCATATCATAAATCCTACACTATCAAGTCACGCTTTTTGGGGACTATTTAAAAATAACATGTGGTACCTCAATTGCGCAAAAAAAAGAAATGATAAGATGAGACTAAATTTTTGTCATTTTATAAATTTAATAATAATAATAATATAATGATTTCACTTTTTTCTAAAAACAATTATTATTATTAAATATATAGAAAGTCCAAAATTTAGTCACCTCTATATCCTTGATTTGTTTACATAACCTCTCTCAAATAATTTTTCAATGTAGTAGATATAGTCTCGTCATTTTCTCAACTTTCCTCTCTGTGGTTCTTTGACTAAAACCTTATCCTCTTCAAAAATTTATCCACCATATAATACAATACTGAAGCAAATTGCGAGGTAGCTACCTATGGCTCCGAAAAATAACCCACCAACCACTGCTAGGTCCTCATCAAAACGGTGCGTTCCTGTATTTTCTGGCGTCCTGCTTGCATGTTTACTTGCTTTTACACTTCAAATCTTCTTCTTCTCACCTATATCTCCAGACTTACTTTCATTGCCTCCACCATCTTCAGCTTCTCTTCTCCCCACCAACAGCTATTTACAGGTACTTGAATCTTTAAGTTTGTATTTAGTAAACACTTACAAGTACTGTAACTTAATTTAAATTAATATGATTTTATTCCACAGTTGTTTAACGAAAATATCATATTATCTTTTTTTACCCTTTTTGTTAAAATTGTTATTCACGTTCATATTTATTAAGAAATATGCTACAGAACAACAATCATTTATTTTAGAAAACAACAACTTCCTCCTCTAGTAATTTTTATTTTAGCTCTGGAGTTTCCATTTTTCTACAGCTATGGCCATAGCTGACACAGTACTAAATGAAGCATTAATAGTGATGTTATTTGTCCATGTCATGTAGAGTGTGACTAAACTTGGAGAAGGAATTTTAAACAACCCGGAAGATGTTTGTTTGGACAGAAAAGGAGTACTTTATACAGCTACTAGAGATGGTTGGATTAAAAGATTGAACAAAAATGGAACCTGGGAGAATTGGAAGCTGATTGACAGTAATTCTTTACTTGGGATCACAACGACAAAGGATAATGAAATAATTTTATGTGACGCTGAGAAGGTGAGACAACTCATCTCCATCCGATTAAGCGCGTATATGATCTTGTTCAGAAATTAATGTAGTGTTTGGTATAGAGTTTGGCGAGCTTATAAGTTAACTTATACTCTCATTGTAATACTTATAAACTAGTTTATACTCTCAATTAATATCCTCTATCAAACGGTACATAAGTGATTATCATTAATCGTTAATTCTCATACAGGGCTTGCTTAAGGTTACTGAAGACGGGGTAACAGTTCTTGCATCACATGTCAATGGGTCCAGAATAAAGTAACAATATCCTTTTTCTTTTCTTTTTTCCTACTAGTGTTTTTGAATTTAATGGGATCATTTGGCATTTACTTATCTTGTGCATGATTTAATCAGTTTTGCAGACGATTTGGTCGCAGCAACAGATGGTAGTATCTATTTTAGTGTAGCAAGCACCAAATTTGGACTCCATAACTGTTTGCTAGACTTGCTTGAGGCAAAGCCTAATGGCCAATTACTCAAATATGATCCTTTATTGAATGAAACGTCTATTCTGCTTGATGGTTTGTTCTTCGCTAATGGCGTTGAACTCTCAAGAGATGAAGACTATTTGATTGTATGTGAAACTTGGAAGTAAGTTGTATTCCTTTGGCACAAAGTCAGCCTCTTATTATACCTATCTGGTATCTATCATATGTAATTCTCTTCGCTGATTCAGATTCAGGTGCCTTAAGTATTGGCTGAAGGGCAAGAGTAAAGGACAAACAGAAATTTACATAAAAAACCTTCCAGGCGGACCTGATAACATCAAACTTGCTCCAGATGGCTCTTTCTGGATCGCATTACTGCAGGTAATTATTATAATTTCAAACCAATGGAGCGAGCAACAAGATACTTACAGATTTCAGGTACATCCGTACATACTAATCTAAGCAACTTGCATATGATACTGCAGTTGAGTTCTCCAGGGCTGGAGTTTGTTCACACTTCCAAGGCAGCCAAACATCTGATAGCAGCATTTCCGAAATTGATTAACCTGGCCGTTCCCCTGCACAAGAAAGCAATGGTAATAAATGTTGCAGCAAATGGCAGTATAATCAGGTACTTTGAAGATCCTGACGGAAAGGTTATGTCATTTGTAACTTCAGCTTTGGAGTTTGATGATCATCTCTACATAGGTAGCCTCAACACCAACTTCATTGGGAAACTGCCGCTGAAAGCTATATGATTGCTTAAATTTTGAGCCAAGGAAAATTGGTTCAACACCTCAATCATCCTAAATATTTCTGTTTTGTATTGAATAAGAAAGAATAAGCCTGGTGGTTTTATACTTTAGTTTTGATGCCCTTTCCTGTAATAGCACATCCCTGTAACCAGATTGCCTTGTGTATCCACCAAGGGTGTGTTTGTTATGCTATGATGTAAATGAGTGCCCTATATATCTACTAAATGGAATGCATTATGCACTTGTTGAAAGCAAGCAATCCATGCAACAGTTGTTGGGCAATATGCAATAAAGTTCTTGGAAAATAAACAAATGGAAACCCAAGAATCTGTAATGATGTAGCCATTGAAACAATGACTTGATAACTTTGAAATTTTGAAATTCTATTATTTATATAATAAATACCTCCATCTCTGTAGTCATGAAATCCTCTTGGAGACTTTTTATTAATATTCAATTAGACTTTTTTATCAAGTTATATATGATTTTCAATAATAACAATCCACATAATAATAGCAATTTGCAAAGTGACTCAGACTTTTTTATCGCCGTTGCCGGGAATAAATTTAATAGATAGAATAATGATTGTAATTATTTTTTTCTTTCTTTTCTTTATTTTTATTTTTATTTTTGTGGTTATATTTTCTGCATTTTAATTTTTTTTCCACTTGTTTTTTTATTTTCTTTTTGTAAGTATTATATTTGCATTTTTTTTAGCATATAGTGTGCATTTAAGTTGCATGAAATACTAATCTCGATTATCTAGCGGTAGATTAAATAGAGAGTCTCCATCACCTTCATCGTCTGTCAAAATGGCCAATAACCAAAATGAAAATCCACATGTCCGAGTTGAAAACCCAGTTGATCAGGAAGAAAACGAGTTTCAGCATGACGATCTTAATCATCTTAGGACACTCAGACAATTCATGAATCCCACTAGGACAAGATCACAATCTTGCATTGTTTTTCCCCAGATGCAACACGTTTCAATTTTAAGCCAGATGTCATCCAACTTTTACCCACATTCCACGGTCTAGAAATTATTAATCGGCCTAATAATTTCTAAATTTTCAAGTTAATGTACTATTTTTCATTTTTAATGTCATACATTTCATGTTTAATGTCTAAATTTGCATGTTAGTGCTATGAAATTTCAGGTGAGCAAAAATACACAGTGTGAAATGTCAAACTCTTACGTCACGTATGAAAATATTTATTCATTTTCAATGCCTATTTTCATGTTTAATACCCTAAATTTCATATTAATACTAATAAATTTTTATGTTTCTGATGTTACATATTTAATATCCTAATTTTCATATTTAATATTATATTTTCATGTTTAATGTCCAAATTTTCATGTTAATGTTACACAGTGCAATAAATTTATAATTTTCATGTTTGATGTCGTAATTCCATGTTTAATACCACAATTTCAAGTTAATGCTCACAAGACAATAATTTTATAATTTTTATGTTTAATGCCTTCAATTTCATATTTAATGCCATTTTTCATATTTAATGTCTAAAATTTCATATTAATATCCTATTTTCATGTGTAATGCAATATTTTCATGTACAATATCCAAATTTACATGTTAATGTTACAAAATTTCAAGTTAGAAACAATATACACGTGTGAAAGTCAAAAACTTATGTGACGTGTGAAATTTTTTTCATGTTCAATGCCTATTTTCATATTTAATGTCCTAAAATTCGCTAATAAATTTTCATGTTGGTCGATTTTGCATGTTTATAGCCCCAATTTTCATAATTAATATCTATATTTTCGTGTTAATGTTATACATAGCAATGAATTCGTAATTTTTCATGTTTAGTGCTCATTTTTCATGTTTAATATTCATTTTCATGTTCAATATCTTATTTTTATATTTAATGACCAAAACTTCAGGTTAATGCTAATAATTTTCAGGTTTGCAGATTTTATATGTTTATTGCTCAATTTTCATGTTTAATGCTTAAAATTTCAGGTTTATGTCAAAAAATTCAAATGGGACCCATTAATATCAAATCAACGTCAAATCTTTTATATGTATAATAAAAGATAAAATTCATGTTTCATGCCTATATTTTCATGTTCAATGCCCTAAATTTTGATGTTTAATACCTAAAATTTCAATTTACCGAATATTTAGATAACCAATTTTTTGAATTTTTTTAATCTTTCAAAAATTATGATTTAATCTCAGCTTTTGGATTCTCATCCAAAGGCTGGGATTAAACCCAACACCCATACCCCCAATATATTAGCAACGCCCTCCTTTAAGATCTTTTTTCAGCCGTTGCATCTCAAAGTTGCTGTTGATTTGCTCATGGGTTGACGTTATTGCCCATAAAATACTAATTATTTTCTTTTCGTCGTATAGCATATTGAGAGAGATGGTAAATTTTGATTCTCAGTACATATTCCTTTTGGTTTTCACCAGTAGCATAAAATGTCACCAGAAATGATTGCGTATCAATTAGTGATTGAACTTTGTAGATGGATTTCATTGGTGCTTAATATGACTACCATTCTTATTACTTTGATCACACACATGGTTATGCCGACAGCATAATAGTTGATTAATATGATTTAAGGCAAGGGTCGGGAAAATTTAAAATAGCCATTGGTACATGCTTGTAATTATTTCACAACAACCGGGAGTCTAAATGAGTGAGATTCATTTGATCTTTAACCTCAGACTGTCTTTTGTACGAAATCCTTTATGTCAAAAACATCATCACTTCCCGTCTTCGTAATGACACCCTGATCGGTGAACACAAAGTGGTCAAACTAAAATGGAATTAAATGTGGAGTGTGTATACGAGTAGAGGTTCATAGAGAGATAGAGAAACCTTTTCTGTTATTATGCCAGCGATCAAATTAGCTGGAGTAACATCAAAAGCCGGATTCCAGACAGAGATTCCCGATGCAGCGACTTGCTCTCCAAGACCTCCTCGGGAGTGCAACAGCTCTTTAGCGGATCTCTCCTCTATGACAATCTCTTGTCCAGAAGAAAGGGATAAATCAATTGACGTCAGTGGCGCAGCAACATAAAACTGAACATTATGATACTTGGCACATAATGCAAGGCTGTAGGTTCCAATCTTGTTAGCAGTATCGCCTACAATTCAATCAACACATAGTTAGATATACTTAATTACAAGGCACAAGTAGATAACCTGTTAACAGCAATGTAGTACCATTTGCAGCCACTCGATCTGCTCCAACAATGACAGCACTCACACGACCATCTTTCATCAGTGCAGCTGCAGCAGAGTCTGCTATAAGAGTAGCTGGTATGTTATCATGCACCAACTCAAAAGCTGTGAGTCTAGATCCCTGTAATTAGAATCACATGGATAAACAATCAATATACAAATAACGCGTCCACAATTTCAGATAAACATGCACACTAGACAGCTTCAGCTTAGCTAGGGAGTAGGGATGACTCCTATCTCAAAATAAGATGAGTGACAGTTGAGTTCACAAAACCAAATAAGAAAACAAATTGTGTTCCCACTCTTCAACTAGCTTGCTACAGAAGTCAAAATATGCAACTTTAAGTTAAGTAGTTAACTAACTGGCTAACATAATTCTATGCATTTTAACCTCATGATAGAAAGAACCAAAATCAATGCTGAAGACTCACTTGGTTAAATGGACGTGTTTCAGTGCAATAGGCCCTTTCTAACACTCCCTCGGAATGAAGTGCACGGATCACACCAAGGGCAGTACCATATCCAGCTGTTGCAAGACTGGCAAAAGAAAAGGAACGCAGTTTGAAATATGAAACAATATTGTACGCCGGATCATTCCAAATCTCAGTTCAAATACTTCCACACCATCTTGCCAACCAAAAGTACACACGAGAAGACTCAGATAAAGAGAGTGTGTTTATGCTCTTAACAAAGAGCACGAAAAATAATTAGAGGTACCTGCCGGTGTTGCAATGAGTAAGAACAGCAAATTTATTGGAGTTTTTCAGCTGGTGCTTGAGAAAACTTGCCCCATAAGACCCAATTGCTTTGTTTGAAGCAACATCATCTTTGAGCATTATTTCAGCAGCTTCTATATAGGCCTATAGTGTAAGACGAGAAAGCAAGTACTGAATAAGATTAATCAGAGTAAAATGATTGCTACGATAAACTTTAGCCCAAATGCATACAAAATAGCTATACAAAATGTTGAAAGACAACAAGTCAATACTACCTGAAATACACCATGGGGTTCTGAAACAGTAGCTGCAGCCTTTGATATGATTTCTTTGAGTTTTGTTGCAGCATCCGAAAGATTCACAGCAGTTGGTCGACTAAAGAAACAGAAAATTTATCACATAAGCATCTACTGCCCAATATATGCAACCAGATAACACTGGTTAGCGGTTACAAGCTAAAGATCTCAAGCAGGATCTCAAAATCAATAACCACGATCCCAGCAGCCAAGGTAGGAAAACATAACAAAGAATATTTTGTCAATAACAATATAAGCATCAATTTTCAATGATAGAGATTACCTAGAGACGAGATATTCCAATTTGTTGCCAAGAAAAGAAGCTGCATCAGCAGAAGTCCCACTAAAAGCATTCAAATTATACACCTCTACGGCCAGCGAAAGGGCTGCTGCAATAGCAATAGCAGGTGCCCCTCGTACCACCATATCCCGTATTGCAGACCTAAAATTATTGAAAAAAAAAATTACAATCTCAAATTTCAAAAAAGAAAAGAAAAAGAAAAACAAAAGAACTGGGTATAATCAAGTCAATCGCAGCAAAGTAATAACAATAATAATAATAATAATACCATCCATCAGCTGAATCGCGAATTTCCAAGTAAATAGTTTCAAGAGGAAGCTTTCTCTGTTGAGCAACATAGAGTAATAAGTACAAAATTAAGTTGTAAATTAAGAGAATGAAAATGGATAAAATTATAGAATAGAGTGACCTGATCGAGAAGCTGAAGCGAGCCACGCTTGTAGCAAATGGCCTGAAGAGAGTTGTCGGCCGAAATGGAATCGGGCGCCATCTGATTTCACTCTCTTAACGATTGTTTCACTGAAATTTATAAGCCAAATACATGCAAAATACTTGTGAATAATTCTTTATTCATAATCAAAATTGAAGAAAATTCAAGGAGCTACCTGAAGGTGACGCAAATAAAACGAATATGTCTGTCGCACTCGCTAGTTGACGACGCCACCGGCTTTGGTCTGAGGCGGCGTGAAGCAGGCTTTGTTTTTTTAATCTCTTTTTGTTAGTGTCGCCAATTATAAAATACCGTTGGGGGTGATGATTTATTTATTCATTCGATTCAATTCGGTTCTATTCGTTTTAAAGTGTATGAGGATTTGAAAAAATTGATTCGTCTAATAAATAAATCAATTTGATTCGATTCGTTCAATAAATTAATCAAATATGAAATTTAAATTCACTGATTCGTTTATTCGTTTAAAATTCGTTTTATTAGTTATTATTATTTTTAACTAAAATTTGATAAATCATTATCATTTACCATAGAAAAAATAATATAGTCTATATTTGGTGAGCTATTTTTAGTAAATGTATTATTTGTGTATTTCATATGTATACATTTATGAAGAATTAATGTAAATAAATTATGTGAATGTATGTCATTAATAATGTCATTAATAAATGAATCAATATGAATCCATCATATTTTGATTCGATTCGATATAAATTCGAATCGTCAATTCGTTTTGCCACCCCTAGATATAAAAATTAAAAAAAAAAATCACAAAAAATAAGTATAAGACACTAAAACATAATTAAAATTATTTGTATTATTTTTATGTTAATTTTTGTATTCTTATTATTGCTCATAAAATTAAGGCTTCCACATTTTATAAAGGGAAATTATTAGCAGTCTACCTATTTTTTAGCGAAAATTTGAAAAACATTTAGTTGTTTAAATTTATCAGCGGTCCACTTGATTTTTTTTAAAAGAATATTTTCCACCTAAATTGTTACTTTTTCTATAAATAAAATATCATTTTCATAACAAAATATTCACCATCACTAAGTTTTTGGTAGAAAATGTCTTTTAAAAAAAAAAACTTAAGGTATACCGCTCATAAATTTAAAAAATAATGTGTTTTTTTTTTCATTAAAAAACGAATATACTATGATAATTTCCTTTTATAAAATAAGAGTGTCCACACGATACAATGGCAGTAATACAATATTTTTTTTATACTGCTTACTACTAATGTTTTTATAATATTTTATTGTTTTTTTTAATTATCATTTTAACTCCTCTACAAATTTAATTAACATATTCCTAAACCATTATTGATTGTAAAATATAAAATATTATAAGTTTTTTTTTTTAAAAAAAAGTACTCAAAATTTTAAAAATCACCCTTGCATGCTCCTCGTATACATAGACATAGTAAGTTAGTAACAGACAACCTAAAAAATAAACCACCACCGACTATAAGCACACATCAAACATTTTAAATAAAATAATAGAACTCTGAAATATATTATTTAAATTTTATTAGGGAAATTTACAAAAATAACCACTTTCATTTATCAATTATAAAAATTGACATACAATCTCAAAAATATTTTTAATGGCCAAATAAATATTTTTGAGACCAAATTGTCCTCCCTTTCAAGTTGAAAAAAAGAATAAGGATCTTACTCATCACAACCACAAAACCTCCACTAATATCACACTTTTTTGATAAAAAAATTTTCACAACTTCACTCATAAAATACTGTAAAGCTCATTTCATCAGTTGAAAATTAATCAAATAAGGTTAGTAACAATATAATTTTTGCAGCTACTGATAAACATTACAGTAGTGGTCTGTCAGACTTGTGGGCGACAATATTAGGTTCGGGTGCCTATACGGACACCCAAAATCTTCCTCGAGCGCCCACGCGGGCGCCCATACTAGGAACTGACGCTCGCGCGAGTGTCTGCATGCATAAAATTAAAATTCGTGTAGATTTATTTTATCCGATTAGAAATTAAAAATTTATTCATTTTGTGTTATTGTGCAGGTTTAATGGATTTAACTGTATTGAAGATGTGGTACAATGGTGTTAGACAGTTATGACCCATAGCGTCACTATTTTGTAAATGATATTGTATTATTGTACAAAATTAACTATGTAGTAATGAAATTGCCTTTTACCGTTTTGTAATTTATTTACTTTGATATAAATGGTAAGAGTCCCTATGATTAGTTCCAGATTGTGATGATATGAGACGGTATCAATCCATAAAGGTTTAATCATTGAATATCCCTAGTCGTAGTATTATCGAGATTGGACATCGATAATGCGGAATAGACTAGTACTGCACTTGTGCATGTTGTGAGGGCACAACATCATAGTTCTCATATATTTAAGTATAGGATACTTATGCAAGTGCGGTAGGAGGTTGTGTTTTACCGATGGTACGGAAAACAGCTTCGCTCTGGATAGACCCCGCGGAATCCCATTGGTAGTATGTCTGCGTGTCTATGGGAGTCCGCTTCAGGGTAGGTGCATATGATCTTAACCTGAGACTTGCATCGCTAGTACTTACGACAATCGGTAAACTTTAGTTTTGGTGGTCCAGGGCTTTAACGGGTTCTGTGTACACCTCTTCTGGATTATCGAGAATCGTAGTGTATTGGGTGTGATGTCAAGATGGAAGTATCACTTCAGACATATGGAGATGATGATCGCGAGGGATACAGAACTAGTACTCTATAATGGTTGCAACCATCGGGATAATATGACTAGGTCAGGATTATCCGATTCAAAGAGACTGGTTGCTTGATGTCCGATATGTGTATCGTACGGGGCAGACACATCTCCAGCCCCAGGCCTTACATGTGATCATCCGATACTGGTTCGATATACACTATACTACGGTATACTACGCCTGTTATAGATCTTATATTCCAATAAGAATATTTCTGGAGAATTGGGTAGGCATGGCGTTTTGCTAGAGGCTAACCTTGTCTTGTAAATCGGTAAAAACGTAGTACTTGGTACGTACGTATTCAGATAATCTGACGGCCGTATTTACTGCCAACATATCCAGAGATCTCTTGGGTCGCTTCCCGAAGATTCACCAATGACGTATGATTCAAACTCGATTAATCTTGGATTAATTACGGAGAGACTTTATCTTGGATAAAGTACTATACATAGAGAGAGAACGATTAATTTGGAATTAAACGTAAAATTATTATATTCGATATAATAACCGAAATTCGATTTCGACGCGAAATTAAAATTAGATTTTAATTCGGGCAAACGAGTTAATTTAGAATTAATTCGTTAGCGACGTAAATAATAATTTCGCTAGGCGCAATTATTTATTTAAATTCGATTTAATTAACGTCGCGACGTAAGTTCGGTATTTCGGAAATATCGAACCCGAACGCGTGAGTGCACGTGGGCCCACTTTCATTTGGAAACGTGTGGGGCCACATGACACATGTCATATTATGCATTATTTAATTCTAATGCATTGCATGGAGATAGTGTACAATGCACTCAATGGTTTTGCATGGAAATTGAGTGTTTGACACTCTAAGCCATTGCATGATTTGTGTCATAAGTTTATTATTAATTTAATAAATATTATGGCATAAATATAAATTGATTTTTTGTAACAAAAATCATTCAACTTTTCTCTCTCACATTGCCGAAACTTGCAAGCAGTTTTTGGCTCTCCTTTCTTCAATTTTTGTGGCAAGATTTGAAGAAGTTGTGCATTCAAAATCACAACAAAGGCTAGCACCTTCACGGGATCATACATAGGTGATATGGGAAACTAATCCTTGAGCTTGGAAGGATCAAACTCGACTTGGAGTCCCTCTTTTCTTCTTGGCCGAGAGCTTCACTGCACAAGGGAGGAGTTTTCGCATCATCTAAGCATCCATTTTCAAGTATTGTGAGTATGATTCCGCCATACTTCAATTTATTCATTCATGTATTTATATATTTTGCTTGTTCTTGTTGATCTTGGGGCTTGGTTATTTTTTCCAACAAATGGATCATGGATAACTTCAAAAAATGGCAGAATGAATTATCATGATGGAATAACAATTGTGATTATTGTTCCAAATAATATTACATTTGATTAGTTAATTGAAAAAATATATGCGATAATCGACAAAAGTTCAAATGAATACCACCTTTATTTGAAGGCAGTTTTTAAATTTATTTCTAGTACATATGGTCGCGAAAGATTCCCCGTGAACATTACGAGTGATGAAATGGTTAAGATTTTATTAATACTAAATTCTCAAGCGGGAAATCACGGTTTGATTCATTTTTATGTGATGACATATCCTAAAGTTTCCATAAAGTCTCAATTCATAGCTTCCACAAATAACATAATTACTTTTCATGAATGTCGGGAGTTCGCACTAACAACACAATCAAAAGCATTTGGTATTGGAGGAAAACTGAGGGTCCCAATTATTTGCCAACATGGAATTATGACAGTAGTTATAATGTATATAATGATGAGCAAATGTGAAATACTCAAAAAAACGAAGGTATTGAACTTCCGCGAAATCGATCGATTAGTCCAAGGGAATGTTCAAACATGCACGTTACATCTTTTGATCCACTTAAGTTCATACCTCCTCTAATGACATCTGATTGGACCCACTTCAGACATGATAACATAATCGAATTCTAGTGGTATTTATGTTGGACATTTGTTTGCATAAAAGAATGTCATGTACATGGAATTGAGCATGTTCTCTATATGAAAAGAGATTGAGTTCAAGGTTTCCAAGTCCACTAAGACACGTTTTGATGTGCATTGTGCTTCGGATTCTTGTAAGTGGAGATTTCTAACAACCAGTATAAATGGTGAAATTAATGTTCTTTGGGTTGTAATGCGGTGTGATAAGCTTGAACTGCATATATATCTTAACGATATATTTCAGAACATACATCAACAAGCAAAGAGTCAGGTTGTTGGTCATATTATCAAGGATAAGCTTGTTGATGGTCATCGAATATACTCTCTAAACGATATAATATATGATGTCAATAAGAATCGCAGTGTAAAATTAACTTATCAGCAAGCATATAGAGCGAAAGAAGTTGATTTAGAATTATTACGAGGGATGAATAATAGTCATATAACTTACTTAATTGGTACTCATTTGTTTTGCAACAGAACAACTCTGGCACAATAACACACCTTATGAAGAATGAGGATAATAACTTTATGTACTATTTTATAGCATTGAGATCTTGTATCAATGGATTTTTATAGTCGTGGACTTCTTAGCTGCCTCCCAAATATACTACGACCATTCATTAGAATACGTAAGCCTTCTAAACACGCGGACGCCCGAACAAGTATTGGTGAGTCCGTTCAGATGCCTATTAAGTTAAGTCTCATACACATATTTTTACGAATACTTGGCATGCGAATCTTATCAACACTATCTCAATACAAAAATTTTACACTTAAAATGACAAATACATTAAAAACACTCACAAAAAAACACACATTGCTAATCTATTTGAAAATTAAAATAATGTGAATTGGATTAAAATACTCACCAAACTAAACGGTGAAATGTTTTTCAAATAACAACCAAATCGGCAAGCCCAAATACCAAATCGTCTTTCACCGTCGCCAGAGTATTCTTTTTTACCGGAATATTCGGATCTTGTGTGAATATTTGCAAGTTTGAGAGATTAGGGTTTGATGAGTGAAAATGAGGGAGATGTTAAATATGTGTATTAAATGGTAAAATGGATAGTTTAAGTTGAATTTGATTATTCAATATATTTTTGAAATTAATTGATGGTTATTTTTATAAATTTCCCATATTATTACACACTCAACGATTTGGTATAAGATATTTTTAAATCATTGTATGAAACATTGATGAACTATTTTCGTTTGTTTATAATTTTCATTAAATTTTAATGAGATTTTTTTAGCATGTAAATATCATTTTTGAATTCAATTGGTGCATAAAACAATGAAATAGTACCACAAACAATTGCCATTTTCCACAATCAAATTGTAGCAAGTCAATTGAAGATTAGGCATATCAATCTAAACTATCTTGTTTAGACAATTGCAAGTCAGCTTGGTGAATTTTAATTTTGTTTACTAACGGATAGTTCTTATAATATTAGTTTATTTTAGAGTAATGACAAACTTATAAAATTGTGATATAAAATTTGTATCTTAAATGTTGTGGCGTCTTAATATCATTTATCGATTGATGCTAATAATAATTAACTATAAAAATGACTAGTGATACATCACTTGAGTACAAATTTTATATCTAAAGTTTTTAAGCATATGATTGTTATTTTTTTATTATATATAATTATTGATTCGCTTCATTTATAATTATTATTCTACTTCTATGTTTGTCTTGAAGTAGAGTGTGTGCAAATTAAACCAATGTAATGTAATTGAATCTACCATTATCAAAGGAACTTATGCCATCATATTACACTTTGACTTTAAGCCATCGTTTCGTCAACTTCAATTGATTCTCTCTGAATTAATTCATTTTTTCACCTAACTTTTTTATTTATAGTTTAATGATAACATAATTACCTCCAATCTATGTGAGCGAAGATTAAATCTCAGTTTATCGAAGGTATTTATTATCCTAAAATAAAATAAATAGCAACAAATTCAGACCTCATACAAAGAAAAAATAATAATTAAAAAAGAGAGTCAATGGAACCCTATTTAAGTATTCCTAATCGTAATGGTGAATCAGAATCATATTAAATTATTTATTTAACTGCATGAATCATTGATGAGCGGTTAACATGTCTATGTTTACCGCTCTTTTATCTTAGTCTTTTATGTGTTATCTCGAGTTTTATGGGCGCTTTGATGTGTTTTGTATTTATTTTGCAGGTCAATATCATATTATGACTTAATTGGGCTCAATGAGCAATGAAACGACATATTCGGAGCTAAAATCAGGCCAAATTCCAGAGTCACCAGCGCGTCTCGACGCGTGCAAGAACAAAAACGAGACAGAATACAACATAGTTGGGTGCGTAGCGACGCGCCAAACGAAGGCATCCTAGCAATACAAAGGATGCAGTCCCGGTCCAAAACTCGATTTTTAATTAGGAAAGGCCTTAGACCTCCTATATAAGTACAAGCTTGTCCCAAAACATATAGGGAGCCTCATAACATAATTTTGGAGCCTTAGATCATAAAAGAACACTTAGAGCAAGACAAGAACGAAGTGTTTCAACCGGTGCTGAAGATTGAAGATGAAAACTGCAAACAAAGTCCTTTCTTCTATTTTCTCTCTAGCTTTATCTTTATGAGTTCTTATTTTGTATTAATGATTAGCTTGCGTCTATTGAATATCATGAGTAGCTAAATCATTAATCTAGAGTTGTAGTGGATCACAAGCACAATATTTAATTGAATTGCATCTTTTTTATTTTTTTTGGGTTTGTTATTCAATTATTTAGTATTCTTTGTATTTGAATGCATGTTTTATTGTCTGACCAATAATAGAATAGTCGTGGTAAATCCTTAGGAACTCGGCGGAGGAAATTTGGATTAGCCGTGAGAATAATAACGCGATAGTTTAGTATTCTAGGTTAATAATTCATAACAACTACCCAATTGAATGAAAGTGTTTGCACCAATTGTTTGTGTGCTTATGTGAAGTTACAACCCTAGGTTCTTCTATCATATAAGATTTTATCAAAATTTGTTATTGTTCTTTATTCAATCTTTAGTTAAATTAGTTTAATCAACGCATTCTCTAATTAATTGTTTAGCTATAATTAAATAGATTAGTTTTATTATTAATAGGAGAAATAATAAGTTAATGTGGGTACAATATCCTACTTTTGTCATTATATTACTTGAGTGATACGTGCGCTTGCGTGCGGTAGTAAAATTAGGATCAAAAACTCGATCGCTCATCATACCCCCAAACTTAACATTTTTCTAGTGCTCAAGCAAAACAAAAATGAATAAATAAAATAAACAACTAAACTAAATTAACCTAAGTCACTTTCATATGGATCATGATTGCATTTAGCGTATGCAACAAGCCTTTAAATCACTAGACGACCATAGTGGACGACTTATAGTCTCGTGAGGGCTTACAACAATGACAACCACAAACGTCATTCAACACACACATGCAATCATGCAAAAATAAAACAGCCATAATAGTTGTATATAACAATGTCCTCAATTAATACCCAACAATAAAATCAAAGAACCTTCAAAATACTCAACGCAACTCAAATCCAAGTTCATGAATAACTCATCTAAGTTAGACTCACAGTATGTGTGTGTCAAGGGTCGGTCACAACTCGATTCCTAAATAAGTCAACTTAGTGATTTTGCCTCAAAAATTGACATCCGATGGTAGATAACAATGTTCTCAAAAGGTGTTTTTATATTTGTGTGGGAACACAGAAAACTGGACGACGCATGCTGTCCCTAGGCTCGCGGCCTAGTTGGGAGTACGGAGTAGCCAACAGAGGACTAAACCGGAGAATAATGGAGTCGCCACCCGGTGTGAACCGGGAAAATAAGATTTAAGGCCGCACTCACCCCTCGCAAGGGAAGACCTCAAACCATTGGGTTCAGAATGGTCCCTTACTTATGTCACTTGTAATAAAAGGATTTATGTAATAATTTAACCAGGCTTAAATAACATTTATTTCTAAGAGTATCATGCTTCTATATTCATGGGTACAAAATAACACTCATACATACATTTCGCATATATCTCATATCTAATAACACATGTCTAACGAAATACCTCAAAGTAACAATGAACATACAACTTCATTCAGCATGTCATATTCATGAAAACACAAGCATACGTAGTATCCGCACAAGCATACATGTGAGCACTCTTCCGAGTGATACGTGGAATTGTATCCCAAGTACAGACCGCATTACCGTCCATTCGGAATCGGCTACGGAATTTATGTCTGGTTTCCATCCGATATATCACAAGAAATAATACTCCAAAGTCATCATGGCATAGGCATATGAATCGTAATGCGTTAAATCAAGACCAAGGCAAATGACGCAACCAATGGAATAAACATGCTTGAGTACTATCTCATGAACCTATTAACCAAATAACATGCTAACAGCCTAATCATGCTTGAATACAATCCCGAGAACACATAGAATGGATAAATGCAGGGATACAAATAATATGGTTGGCTATATAACACAAGAAAGATCAACCAAGAGGCAATTATGCATGAATATGATAAGACAGACTCAGTTCAGTGTGTTCACGTTCGTGTCACGTTCGTAAACGCGTTCGAACGGAAATGAAACAGAATGCTCACGTTCGAGTAGCGTTTGATAACGCGTTCGAACGGAAATGAAACAGAATGCCCGCGTTCGTATGGCGTTTGATAACGCGTTCGAACGGAAATGAAATAGAATGCTCGCGTTCGTATGGCGTTTGATAACGCGTTCGAACGGAAATGAAACAGAATGCTCATGTTCGTATGGCGTTCGTGAACGCGTTCGAACGGAAATGAGACCTGATGCATGATAAGGCAAAAATGCTTGCGCGTTCGAGTTGCGTTCGTAAACGCGTTCGAACGGGAACAGACCTGATGCATGAAATGGGACACAATACATAAACAACAAAATAAAGGGGGCGCGGCGAAGTACTGCCATAAAGGAGGCCTTTTGGGGCTCTTGATCTCTCAAAGAGAGGATCTTTAGACCAACATACTAAGCCCATGCGCTCGACTGAATCATGCATACATAGAATGAAAAGCAATAATATTAAACATAGTGTGCCCGATTGAACGTATCTTGTATCCAACCGAACACACATCAACCGGCGCGGCAAAGCCTCGTGGTAACGGGCTTTAGCCCATCCCCATAGGGGATCTCACATCGCACTTACTAAGCCCATGCGCTCGGTTGAATCATGCATACGAAAATAAAGACAATCATATCAAACTAAGTATGTCCGATTGAACGTATTTCGCATTCAACCGAACACACATCAATCGGTGCGGCAAAACATCGTGGTGAAGGATTTTAACCCTCCAATTAGGGAACCTTTCATCGCACTTACTAAGCCCATGCACTCGATCGTATCACGGGATTAAATAACATGCATAATTTAAATGACAAGAATTAAATAAACCAACGCAACTCAAAACAAGAGGAGATGCCGTTTTACTCAAGTGGTACGTGGAGTTGTGTCCCAAGTACAGACCGCACCACCGTCCATTCGGATTCGGCTATGGAATTTACGTCTGGGTTTCCATCCTATATACCACAAGAGACGACACTCTTCCATTCATCCAATGCCCACAACACGCATCATACACACAACAAATGCCACAAATACAGAAAATATAATCAAAGTAAATGACCAGAAATTAAATAAGAATAAGTGTGAAAGATACCCTCAGGTTTAACCTTTTAAATCACCTCTCGGATGTACGGTACACGATCGTCGGAAGGGTGGATGCTCCGCAACTCTCCCGGTTCACTGGTTCACTGTTCTCGTTCGTTGTCTTACTGTCTTGAGTCCGTTTTGCTACTCTTTTTGGGTGTGTTCTTCCTGTAATTTTTCTGTGTGTTTTTGTGTGAATTAGCTAGCTAGCCTTTAGAAGGTTGGTGAAGGGTTCTTTTTATAGGCAAAAGGTTGGGCTTGACAAGGAAAAAGGATTTGGCTAATTAAAGAGGGATTGATTTGGTTTGGTTAAGGGAAGCAAGGGATTTGATTTGGTTTGGTTTAGGAATGCAATATTTTAGATTGGTAATTATCTTATTAGATTAGGAAGTCAAATATATGATTGGCTTTAATTGGTTGATTGATTTTAACTTGGTATGATTATATTTTGATTTAGTATGTGATTGTTTAATTTAGGCATGATTTTAGTTTAAGTTGGTAATTGTTTATTTTATGTTTGGTATATGTTTTATTTAATTATTTAATTAATTTAATTATTATCTTATTTAGTTAATGTTTTAATTAATATTTATTTATTTAAATTGGGATGTGTTTTATGGGCTTTGGGGGGCTAAATGGGCTGGATGTGAGGCTAGCAGCAAAACCAGAATTACCGACACCGTTCGAACGCATCATCGAACGCAGCACGAACGCCCGCAATCTGTTTGATGTTCGAACGTATACACGAACGTAGCACCAACGAAAACAGTGAACCTTGTTTATTCTGAATTTCCCCTTCCGATGTCCGTTTCCCGTGACCTCCGTGACTTAAAAGGTAGTGTCTCCAAAATGAGACTCATCATAGGGACTTATGTGTAAAAATGCAGTGCCTACAATTTGCCTATTATGCTTGACATGGTACAACTTTTATTTTTCTTTATCTTTTGACTCATCTACCCTTTAAGGTATCATTTCTTCTCATGGTTATCATAACACTCGCCCATGGGTAACTTCACGCTTATTGGTTAAATGTGATATATTTTTTTCTCTATTTTTTTTTCCATTTTTCCTTTTCTAGCCATATCATTTATTATAAATAATTACAAACATAGACAGATTAAGCAAACAGTCATTCGTTGTCAATAATTTTCTTAACTAGTCACTTTATCAACTACCCAAGCTCTTACTGTTAGAAACCTACTTTTAAGTGCTTACGAGTCTAACCTAAATCATCTACTCAATACATCAGATAACAATCAATTGGAAACTTATCGTTTCTAAGATTTCATCATAAAGTAAACGAACTCATCGATAGACTTATGTTTTACTACCTATGCCTATATATATATTTATTAATAGCAGGAACTAACACTAACATGCACACACCCCCAAACTTAAAATTTATATTATCCTCAATGTAAGATAAGCGAAAAGAAAAAAAAATAACACTAACGTGCATGGAGTTGATCAGTCTCCAACTGGTCAGACTCTGGCTGCTCGAACTATGTGGGTCGTGCTAGTACCTGTATAAATACACATGCAAACTATTAACATGTAATTATCACACAATAAAAATAAAACTAAAGTAAAGACAATAAAAATAAATGTGTGGGTTGTCTCCCCGTTAGCGTTAAGTTTAATGTCTTCAGCTAAATGTTCTCTAAATATCTTCATTCAATGAGGCTTCAATGTGACTTTAGACGTCCTAGATATGACAGTGCCATGTGCATTACTCTTAAAGCGCCTCTTCCAAAAATGGGATGTCAAATAGAAATATTTTCCACTCTGTGCTCCTGCCACATTCTTCAACCTTTTAGCTTTATGAGGTCTTGAATGGAAATATAGATTGTTATGAGCTCTTGTAGGATACTTAACTTTGAATGGTTGTGTCATTCAGTCAATCTTATGAACGAATGGTTGTCTATATAAATTATAGACTCTGCTTGTTCAAGTTACTGACATGACACCTCATACTCTATTTATGGCTCTACCTTTCAACCCATTACGGAGTCCTTGTAAATCTCTTGATTCCATAGGTCTTCTTCAGTGTCATATGTTATGGTTCATTGAGGTATATAGCTCCGATTGCCTAATTCCATGTTCAAGAGTGTCATTTGATTATGTACCAATGCTTCCAATCTAGCGATATTCTTCGTGTTTTCCTTGTTCTGATTGGTTATCTGCATAAGCTGGTCCTCCAATGGTGGTTCTAGTTATTGAGAAAATTCTTAGGCTTATGGTGGGTAAAATGGATATATTGGTTTAGTGTGATATGTGTAACCTTCATTTTTATGCCATGTAAAATGTTGATGGTTTTGCCACCCTGGATTGTAGTTGAATGTACAATAATCATTAGGGCGGTTGCCCCCAGATATCTCACAACTCATCATTATGCTTGAAAGGCTTGAGCATACATTGTGTTACTTCTCTTTGACATCCATTGATAAGTATTTGAGCCTCAGAAAATCAGATTGTATCTTACCAACATGAGGTATAATATAATTTCTTAAGGCTCCTGGTTCTCCTATCGCCCAATGATACTCTATTATTTCGACCACTTGAAATCAAAGAAAAATAAAAAAAAAGAAAAAGAAAATGGTGTTTAGCTTAATCAATTAGAGTGTTGTGCCCCCAAATGGTGCATTTCTTTAAGAGCCTGAGGCAATCAAGGTTTTTATCTTATATGTTTAAGCTCGGGTTAGGTGGTTTGGCGGCATGGTTTCCAAAGTTTCCAAAAAAAAAAAAGGGTTGTCCTAATATTAATAAAGAAAAAAAATAAGTTTCTAACAATGGCATCAAAAACTTGATCACTCATCAATCATAATCGAAATCAAGTAATATTTTTCTTGATACTTTGTATAAAAATCAGAAGTAATTTCAAACAAGTTATAAAAATTAAAGAAGCTAAAATTATATATGAATTTATTACTTAATAATTATTGATTTATTTATTATTGTATTATTTGATTATGGGTGAAAAAAATAATATTAAATAATAATTAGGGGTATAAGTGTATTTATTCATTCTCAAATTCATAGGCACCTTGCTAGTCTTAATCTCATGCCAATCTATTTAACAAAATAAACACACTATTTGTGTTTACTTGTGGAATCGGGAATATGGGTAGTAGAAAAACTTGAACCTGATCCTCGAGAGCTAAATTTTAAGGCTCGGCCTTGGTTTTTATAAAAAAACCAAAGCCTGTGTCCGATTTTTACTAGTAAATAAATATTTTTTTAATTATATAAACTAGTTTTTTAATTATAAATACACACATTTATAATTATAATTAAATTTGTAAGGTCTAACTCAAAAAAAAAAAAAAAACTAAAAATATAGATATTTTAGATATTTTTAGTTTTTTTTTTTTTCATTTTTAAGTATTAAAAAATTAATTACTTGATTAAAAATAAAAAAATATTTTTAAAAAAACGTCCGGCCGGCCGGAGCCAAATATGTCTCCGGCTTTGTTTGGCCAGACATAATCTGGACCCAAACCGAACTTGACAAAGCCCGGGGCCGACCGACTCTTTATCACTCTTAATTGGGAATGAGAATGGAGAATCATTTCTATCTAAGGTCTTTATTATCATAAAACAAAAATGAGAATGATAATGTAGTGGGATTTACAAATTTGAGAATAGAGAATAAAATGCATGTTCCCACCACCTCCAATAGTAAAGAAGAAATAACTATTTTACTCATAAATCAATAAAATATTACAATAATAATAATAATTTATATATTTATTAAGGGATGCTAGACTATTTGTATAGATACAAAGACAAAAAGTCCCACATTGTTTCCTTCTAATTTTTTTTTTTTTTTATTTTAATCGAACCCAGTCTTAAATTGATAATTAGTAATTAATTATTTTTACAAGAGGGTTATTTATATTTTAATATTAAACTTATAGCAAAATATTAATTGGGTATTTCGAATTTTAAAACATAATATTTTACGACTAAACTTATAATAAAATAATATGTTACTACTTTTCCGTTAGTTGAACTTAATGTCAAAATGTAAACTCATTGTCAAATAAGGATTTGTAACGAAAAATAATAAAATATTATTTTAACATAAATTTAATAGTAAGATGCAATTTTCTAAAATATAGAGTATCCAAAGTCATTTCATCATAAGTGTAGTATTAAAATATGAATAACCCTTAATAAAATAAATAATTAATGATGAAGTAATTAATGATTTAACAAACTAATACTTAATAACAAATTAAATAATTAGTAATTAATAAAATTATATGTTTATTTAATTATTAATTAATAATAAATTAACTAGGAATGAATTAATAAATTAGTAAGTAATAAGTTAATATATAACTATAATTAATGATATTTTGTAATTTTTTAAACAAATAATTTAAGTCGTATTATGGTTTGATTTATGTGCGAAATTATGAAATTATATTTTGGTCATAGCATAAATTTTAAGTGTTTGGTTGATGATAAAAAATTATGTTTATTAATCTTAAATTCTTTTAAAAATCAAGTTTTACAAAAATTAAGTTTTTTTAAACTTTTGATCACCATCAAAATATTATAAAATTACATTATAATTATTTTTATCATAAAATAAAATTACATATAATTGTTTACCAATTATTTTTTAAATTCATTATCAAATAGAGCTTTATTCTTATTCTGATGCACCATAGTTAGGCATGACAATAGGTCATGTATGATACAAAGATGAAGATACTCGCATCCATCATATTCAATTAACGGATATGAAAAGTGTCCCCTTATCCGTCCCTAATATATCAGCCTTACTAATCTCCATTCACACAAGATTTTATTTCTATTTAAACAGGAATACCAATACATATACTCGATCTATCCGTCCGATTAATAAATATAAAAAATTATCTATTTATTCTCATTCCTACCGTATTGGATCATTACAAACTCATAAAATTTTCGACATCCCTAGTTGTTAGTGCATTGGTACATAAATGCAGTATAAATAAAAATCATTACCCGTATCTTGTAGACACTACACATAAAAGTCCAAGTGGCGGTCTTCATCCGTCTCATTTTATATCCTCAATAGAAAGCGCGTTTAATAATAAGATTCTGCAGAATTTCTTATTGAATAATAATTTCAAAATTCGCTCAGGTACGTTTCTCCCCAGATGCATCTTATAATTTAAGTGCTTAATTTTATTTATTAACCACTTGCATTAGATTTTTACATCACTAGTCTGATCCGTTGATCTGTCTTGAGACGAATGTCCCCTTAAATTTTAATTTTTTAGAATTATTATTATTTTTTTTTGTTTTAGTTATTCATGACTGTGACGGTGACGCTCTGTAGAAATGGATTGCATTTGCATTAATTTGTGAACTTGTTTATATTTGCAACCGCGAGATATTAATTACAGCCCTTCAACAAACGAGATCCAGAAAGCGATGTTACTGCTGATAAATCAACTTAAAATTTTGTGGAAATTAAGCATTGTTTATATTTAGTTAAATTCATAATTTGGTGCAGTAAATTGAAGATTTGGAATATTACTTCGGCGAGCCTGGCTGGGAATTAAGCACGCGTCTTTTTCCTAGTAATTGAAGTGCTATTTCGAGGGCATTTGATTGATGTCCCCTAAAATTTTGAGTTGATTAAGTGTTATTTCTTGAGGTTTGAAATTCTTTTGGGTGTTGTTTTTTTTTTTTTTTTGAAATTTTGTAGACCATAATTGGAAGGAAGCGAGTTATTTTAATGAGATTTCGACAGATTTGGTTTTGAGAGGATGAAAGGAAGCCTTTTCAGATTGAGGGGTAAAGAGCTCTCTCTCATTCTCATTGCCCTAGTGTGCACAACCATTTTTGTATGGGCATGGGACAGAACTCCATTTCTTGCCTCCTTCATTCCGCCAAAAAGTCGGTTTCTGTGGCTTTCCCCAGGTGCGTCTCCTGTGATATCTCCTTTAGCATCGGTATTGTACTTTCAAGTTCTGTTTTCCTTTCAACAGAATATACACAGTGCATTTACTTTAATATTTGAAGGAGCTGAAGAGGCTGTTGAGTGACTGTTATCATTACACACACGAGCTCTCATCCCGGCTGTAGGAATGCAGTGACACTCGATTTTTTTGGGCCAAAAGATGATGTTTAGGATATAGCATTGCAGTGAGATTTGTGAACAAATAACATGCTCTCTTGGAATAAAGATGCATCTAATATTGTTTTTCTTTATATAAATATGTGGCAATCCTTCAGAGTTGGGAACTTGGAAGTTTTTTTTTTTTTGGGTTGATAACCTTGCTCCAATTAGGCTCAGAATTGTTTCTCCGTCTTTTCATGTGTGGTGCAGATGCTGTTACAGATTCAGTATCTCCAGATTCACAAATACATCTGAACAAAGATACATCACCATCTGCAGAAAATAGAACTGTAAATTATGAAGAGGGACAAATTTTTGCGGGTCCTGTGGCAGTGGCAGAAACAATTCCTGCTAAAAGAAAAGGTAAAATTTTGCCTTTTATATAAAATTTTTGATCTTATTTTTGAAGATCACATGGCTAGAGGATTGCCCAAACAGTATTCTAAATTCTTCTTATGATAATTCTCCCATGATTCTCTACCTTCAAGTGTTTTATTTTTATTGAATACTACTGGCATCTTGAAGTGTCTCTGTATTCTGTTTTGAGACTTTACCATCACCATGATTGTTCAGAAAATCCCCCAAGTGTAGCAGAAGATCAAGCAAAAGACAAGCAGATTTTGGAGGCAGAAAAAAGCAGCAGTGCTGAGAATTCCACTATTTTGGCAGACACTGAAGAAAATGGCAATATAACTTTAGGAGAAAAAAAATCAAAGCAAGAAAAAGGAAGTGTGGATATAAGAGCATCTGCAGAATCTAAAAACATACATTCCTCAGAAAGGGTAAAAGGTTATAAGAATTCAACAATGCTTGAAGAAAATCAAGGTAAATATTCCTTGCATGCTGAATCATTTATGTCCATGAATCTTATTCCAGCATACTTCGTTGATTGGTTTTGATTTTTGAATACAAATAATGGGAATCTCGAATTAGACTTATTTGGTTTTGGTCTTACCTAGGGGTGCAATCGGGCAGAGGTGTGGTTGCTCGAGCTCGGCTTGATAAGCACTTATATGAGCTTGAGTTTATATGTGTTTTTCGAGCTTGACTCGTTAAGAAAATATTGAGATCAAGCTCGACTCGAACTCAATTACTAAAGGAGTCGAGCTCGAATTTTAAAAATTCAAAATTTAGACCCTTTTTTTTTTTATTTCCTCAAAAATTAAATAAATTCCCTACAAAATTCAGACGTTTGTGACACACACACACTTATATATTATAATATCGAGTCGAGTTGTGTCTATATGATCCGAGTCTAGTCTATTTCAAATAGTATTCGCGAGTAAAAAATGAGCCGAGGTATTGTGAATCGGTCTTGTTTTATAATCGAGCTATTATTTTCGAGTTCGAATAGCTTTTTTATTAAATAAATCAATCTAGAACCCAGCCAAATGCGAGTCAAGCTCGAGCTGTTCATGGCAGCCCATCATTTTCTCTCTGTGTGACTCAGTACAGAAGAAAATAATGTCTAATAGTTCATAGACAAACTGGGTATTGGATTTTCTGTACATATCACGTAGCTTGTTTTCAGATTTACAGTACTGATATACTTCATACACTGATTTGCTTGACCTCTTGATTATGTATTTATGAGTTGTATGTCCTGATGATTTTATTAATTTAAATTGTAATTTGTCTGACCCTACTCCAGCCTGTAATTATGCAAAAGGAAAATGGGTTGTAGATGATAGCCGACCATTCTATTCTGGGGCCCATTGTAAGCAATGGCTGTCGCCAATGTGGGCTTGCCGGTTGATGCAGCGGACAGATTTTACTTATGAGAACTTACGGTGGCAGCCGAAGGATTGTCAAATGGAAGAATTTGAAGGGTTCCGGTTCTTAACAAGGTACTTACTGTAATTTTGTTGGAGAACATTTTTCATACGTAAGATTTTTTTCTGCCTGCAAATGGGCATGGCATATATCTCTTCCATAAATCCTACCTCATCTAAATCAAAGAAAAATAACCTGGATCACATGTGCCATTTTTCCTGTTGATGCAGTCTGGCATTGGCTCAAAGTGCCTGTTTTAAAAAAAATTGGTTTCTCTTCATAACTATATACCTTAAATGACATGAAGTTTGAGATATTAGTTGACAAGTCTCTATTAGAAGTAGACAGACTTTGGCTTAGGCATAGTGAACAGTATCCAACCCCAAACATGGAAATATACTATAGGCTGGCAGTTGGCAAGGTTATTGCTGTAAAAGTTTTACGTACTGCCATGGTTCTAAGATGTGAATGTCTGCTTTAATAATTTTGTTTTCACAATCCAAGTACCATCATACCAACTAGTGTGTTCATATCTGACATCTCAACTCTTGGCCCTTGATAGCAGGGTTGAGTGGTGTTAATGTAGAGTACGGTCTCTGTTGGGAAAATCAAGTTAATACTTGGGTTTTGTCATGCTACTGGCATGATGTTTTGCTCTTTGGTGGGAGGTCACAGTGGTCAGTGTGAGTTGGATGGTTATTGGGACAGGCATGCAAGAATTCTTGATAATGCCAACTGTATTGTTGCCTTTTTTTTTCCTCCCTCCCCAGGGCCATTCACTATTGCTAATTTTCTGCTATGAATCCTCTTCTTTATTTTGTTGTTTGCTTTGGCTGATGGTATGTGTGGATGATACTTACCTTTGTCATTATTATATTATATATAAGTTTTATCTGAAATTGTGAGAATTGTGTTGATCCATTCCAGGATGCAAGACAGAACTCTAGCCTTTATTGGAGATTCTTTGGGTCGACAGCAGTTCCAGTCTCTGATGTGCATGGTCACTGGTGGCAAGGAGAGGCAGGATGTTCAAGATGTGGGAAAGGAATATGGGCTTGTCAAACCTCGTGGGGCTATACGCCCAAATGGGTGGGCTTATCGGTTTCCTAGCACTAACACTACAATCCTCTATTACTGGTCAGCATGCCTCTGTGATCTGGATCCTCTTAATATGACAAACCCAGCCACTGAGTATGCCATGCATCTTGATCGACCGCCAGCCTTCTTGCGTCAATATCTTCACAAATTTGATGTATTAGTGCTCAACACTGGGCACCACTGGAATCGCGGGAAGCTTAAGGCTAACAAGTGGGTCATGCACGTGGGGGGTATGCCCAACACAAACAGGAAGATAGCAGATATTGCAGGTGCCAAGAACTTGTCAATTCACAGTATTGTTAGTTGGGTGAACTCGCAGCTCCCTGAACATCCACACTTAAAAGCCTTTTACCGAAGCATCTCACCCAGGCATTTTGCAAATGGGGACTGGAATACAGGAGGAAGCTGCGACAACACAACCCCTATGTCGATAGGAAAGGAAATATTACAAGATGAGTCCAGTGATTATAGTGCTGGCAGTGCGGTAAAGGGCACTGGAGTTAAGCTGTTGGACATAACAGCTGTATCCCAAGTGAGAGATGAGGGTCACATATCCCGGTACAGTCTTACAGCCTCACGAGGAGTACAAGATTGCTTGCATTGGTGTCTTCCTGGTGTTCCCGATACATGGAATGAAATACTTTTTGCCCAAATATAGTTCTGTATTCTTTGCATAATAGACTTCTTGTTGTCAGGGGTGACACCACTATCTAAAAGCCATAAACTTGCAATGGATATATGATGCGTAGGTTGTTTCAGTCGATTCGAATTAAATTCCATTAGGCTACAAGTTTGTAGCTTGAATTTCTATCTTAACTGACCATATGCTCATCCTGATCTTTGGTATTTCATTTTCACTTCCTGGATTGAAGGTTGCTAGAGAAAGCAAATAATTTTGATGTGATTGCTTTTCTGCAAATTGCTACTATAATGATTTCCATGGCGTGATGATCACTGGGCAAATTGGAGGAGTGGGAATTGAAGATTTGAAAAGGAAATGTAGTTCATGATTTGAATTAATGTTATCTTTAGTATACTTTCAGAAGCAATGTGTAACTTCAATGAAGCACATTCAGAGTCATATTAATATGTTATCATAATATTTTTTTTATGTGTGATAAGATATATTTTCCGTAGTTCTTTCTTCTGTCCATGTTTTATTTGCAAGACATTTAATTGTTGAATTACACCTTGGCTTGGACCTAACACGAAGGCTCTGTTTTGGTATACTTTTCTAAATAGTTTTTTTTTTTAGTTCTTATAAATGAAAAAAAAATTTAGAGTTGTAAATGGTTCTAGTAGATTTTTATTTTTTATTTTTAAATATATATATATATATATATATATATATATATATTATAAAATGAATGAAATAAGATTGTAAAATAAAATTAAATAATTTTAATTCCCAATAAAAAATCTTTTTATTTCCAAAAAAAAAAAAAAAAACTCAATTTGAATTTAACACACTTAATCTTTAAGAGCTCAAATTTGGAGCTTCAAATGATAGAGCTAAAAAAAAATAAAAAATTCAATCATTAAAAACTTTAACTAAAAGTACGCAACAATAACCTTAAAAAAATTGACATAAAAAAAAAGAGAGAGAGACTTTAGAAGCAGTAATAAAACTAGCATCTTTTTCAATGAGTAGTAGATAAGCTAACATCTTTTTCAATGCCGACATTTCACTAAGCACGACTCCGCGTTGGTTTGCTTTTCTTCAAATTGCAATCATTCACTTGAAAGGTAATCGAATCGTGATCTTGTGACTACGATCCCGTTACTGAATAAATAACTTATTAATCATTCGATCATAATTCATTAACAACAATGATTCAGTCACAATATCATACCATTATTAAACGTTTTTGTGATCTCATTGAACGACAAGTTGTATATATTTATGAAAATATTTGGATTCGGATCTCATTCAAGTAAATCTAGAATTTAAATATCCGAATCTATAATTTTTTAACAAAAATCTCAAAATATAATTTAGATTTGGATATCCGACATACATATAACCTTTTTTGAATTCATATCCGGATTTTACCATTTTAAATGAGAACTCAAAATTGTTGTAAATTCCTTAAATTCATTAAATAGGATATGTATATGTATAGGTAGATCATTGGGATTTTCAAGGGGTGTATGGGAGGTTGCAATCCTTGGAGGGTTGCAACCCACCCCAAGGGGTGCCCTATTGGCACCCCTCCATGCCTTATAAAAGAAGGCCTTTATTCCAAATGAAAGATAGAGAACATATACAGAATATCTAACCAAAAAGAAGACATTGTGTTTTCCTTGTTTTTGAGAGAGAGATCCACCATTGAATCCGAGTTCGCATACTTGTTAAGGAGTGCTCATTGAACAAGAAGTATCCAAGTTATCCTGGGAGAACGTTGGCAATTTGAATCCGTAGAGCCCCATGACGGGGCCAATAAGTTCTTAAGGACAGAGAGATCTCGACTTGGATTGAATCTGTAAACTTGATTTCCAGGTTTGTCTTGAAGTTTTTCTGGTATTATGGTTTTTGCATCTAGATCTACTTTTGGTTGTTGATCTGTTTGATTTGCATGTTATGTTACTGTTTAATGACATTTTATTAACAACAATCTTAAGAACTTATTGCTCTAGTGTTATTAGGTAGTAATTCGCATGTTAGGGTTTGTATATTTTCTGTAAAATACGAACTGTGCATGAAAAAACCGTAGGGCGTTCGAACGCCCGACGCACGCGAAGGCAAAAATCTGAAAATTCATAAGAACGTTCGAACGCGTCTTCAAACGCAACTCGAACGCAAGCCTTCTGCCTTAGAACGTTCGAACGCGTCCTGAACGCTATACGAACGTGAATTCTCTGGAATCATTCCGTTCGAACACGTTCTCGAACGCTACACGAACGTGAACTCTCTGGAATCATTCCGTTCGAACACGTTCTCGAACGCAACACGAACGTGAACTCTCTGGAAACACTTCGTTCGAACGCGTTATCAAACGCAACACGAACGCACACACACTGGACAGTCTCGTTCGAACGTAAATATGAATGTGACACTAACGATTTTGTCCTGGAATTATCATAAAAGCAAACTTTAATTAATTTTAACTTGGTTAGTCATATACTGTAAACACATTAATCTTGGTAGTATAGATTTAAGTTATTATTAAATTGTTCAATTATCACAAGCATTCACATAGTGATAAAGTTGAAATTGATTGGTTGTTGCATAATTGGTTGAGAATTTAAAGTGTAATTTTGCACAAGTAATTTCATCCAATCTTGATTGACATATATATATCTACACTTATCGTATTAATTGTGCTATTGGAAAAGTGTAAATCTGGGTTTTGAATTGCTAAAAGATCCTATTGGAAAAGGTGTTTGAAGAATATTCGTTCATTCAATTTTCCTTAAGTATCTTTAGTTGAAATTCAAGGACTTGTGTTTATTGGAACTTTCGTCCATTAGAACAACAAGTGACTACCTAGTACATCACTTTGAACGAGATCATTCGTTGATCGTTGTGCAATTTGTCTTTCGTAGACTGATTGAACCTTGTTGATTTCCAGTTACAAATGGCTAGCGGAAATATCACGGTACCGGTCTCTTACGGAGAAAAGCCGGAGAAATTTGGTGGGGCAAATTTCAAACAGTGGCAGAGCAAAATGCTGTTCTACCTGACAACTCTCCAGTTGGCTAAATTCCTCAAAGATCCTCCGGGTCTTGTGGAGGGTGAATCTGAATTGGCCAAGGAAGAGCGAGAACAGACTTGGATGTCTGGAGACTTCTTATGCAAGAACTACCTTTTGGGTGGTCTTGACAATACCCTGTACAACGTGTACCAAGGCATGACTTCTGCGAAGGTTCTCTGGGAATCTCTCGAGAATAAGTACAAAACCGAAGATGCCGGACAAAAGAAATTTGTCGTGGGTAGGTTCATGGACTACAAGATGGTAGATTCAAGGACGGTGATGTCTCAGTTGGGTGAACTGCAATTGATCATTCATGAAATACTCGATGATGGAATGAAACTCTGTGAGATGTTTCAAGTTGCCGCTATAATTGAAAAGTTGCCTCCAATCATGGAAGGACTTCATGGGCTATCTGCAACACAGAAAGAAGCAGATGAGCCTTGAAGACCTTGGAGATTGATTGAGAATCAAACATGATAACATGATGTCCGAGAATGCCAGCTACAAGACTATGAAGTCTAAGGCCAACATCTTTAAGGATGTAAAAGGTAGCAAGAAAAGAAAGAACAGTGAAGCTGATTCTTCCCAAGCGAACAAGAAGTTCAATGGGAAGTGCTACAACTGTGAAAAGAGCGGTCATATGAAAAAGGACTGTAGAAACAAGATATCTCAGGACAATGGCAGGAAAATTGAGGCCTATGTCGCTGAAGATGAGCAGTTAACTGATGAGATTTCAGAAATGAATCTCTCAGCAGTGGTAACTGAAGCCAACTTGGTTGGGAATCCGAGAGAATGACGGGTAGACACTAGGGCTACTCGTCATATTTGTGCTAATAGTAAGATGTTTTCCTCATATCAGAAAGGTCGATGGCGGCGATCATCTGACAATGGGAAACTCGTCTACCTCTAGATGGTTGGACAAGACACAATGGTTCTAAAAATGATATCCGGAACGGAGCTTACATATGAGAATGTTTGCATGTTCCAGATATTCTGAAAAACTCGGTCTCGGGTTGTATTTGTTTCTGACAAGATTGTATTGACCGAAAATGATATCTATGTAGGAAAAGGATACCTCGCTGAGGGCCTTTTCAATGACTATCAATTGTGCTATTAATAAAGCTGAAACTTCTGCTTATATTATTGAGTCACAAAATGTATGGCATGAGAGGTTAGGACATGTTAATTATGATACAATGCGTACATTAATTAACATGAACCTTATACCTAAATTTTCATTGATAGCCAACATGAGTGTGAGGCATGTGTTGAAGCAAAAATACATAGAACATCATAGAACGAAGTTCTGAACCCTTGGAACTTGTACACACTTGACGTGTGTGACATGAATATTGTGCAAATAAGAGGCGGTAAAAAGTACTTTGTCACTTTTATCGATGAAAGCACAAGATTCTGTTAAGTGTATTTGCTGAGGAGCAAAGCTGAAGCTATTGAGAGCTTTATACACTGAGAACGAAGTTGCAAATCAACTTGGCAAGTAAATCAAAAGAATCAGAAGTGATAGTGGTGGTGAATATGTTTCATCATTCGGTGAATATTGTTCTGTGCATGGAATTATTCACGAAACCACTGCTCCTTATTCTCCTCAATGGGATTGCTGAGTGCAAAAACCGAACGTTGAAGGAATGAAATGCCATGTTGACTAGTTCTGGCTTACCTCAGAACTTGTGGGGGGAAAGCCCTGCTTTCCGCGAACTACGTTCTGAACAAGCTTCCTCACAGGAGATTAGACAAGACACCATATGAGTTGTGGAAAGGTTATGTACCATCCTACAAATATCTGAAAATGTGGGGGTGTCTTGCCAATTGCCAAGGTGATGGTTCCTAAACCTAAGAAGGTGGAATATGACCCAAAACTGTTGACTCCTGACATCAATCCAAATGTGATGATTGAGTCAAGGAATGCAATATTTTTGAAGAGACATTTCCTTGTAAGGAAAGACAAAGAAGAAAGTCTCTCAAAAAGATCTGTTGATACTGTCAAGGACAGTGATCAAGTTGACCAAGAGTCAGATCCGATTTTCTGACATATTTGTTAGAAAATGAGCCTCAAAGCTATAAAGAAGCAATGTCTTCTTTGGAGGCACCTCTGTGGAAAGAGGCGATTATCAGTGAGATTGATTCAATCCTACAGAACCATACTTGGGAGTTGGTTGATCTTCCTCCAGGTTGTAAGCCACTGGGCTACAAATGGAAAGATGAAAATGGATGGATCAATAGATAAGTACAAGGCGGGGTTTGTCATAAAAGATTATAGGCAGTAAGAAGGCCTTGTTTACTTTGACACCTATCCACCAGTGATTCGTATCACATCAGTAGAATGCTTATAGTCATAGCAGCTATATTTGGTCTTGAAATACATCAAAAGGATGTAAAGACGTTATTCTTGAATGATGAATTGGATGAAGAGACTTACATGGAACAACCAGAAGGGTTTAATGTTCCTGGATAAGAATAGAAGGTGTGCAAACTTGTAAAATCTTTGTACGGATTAAAACAAGCACCTAGACAATGACATGAGAACATTGACAAAGAGATGTTGTCAAGTGGGTTTAAAACCGATGAGTGTGATAAGCGTATATACGCCAAATCAACTCAAGAATGATATGTCGTTGTATGTCTCTATGTAGACGATATGCTGATAATTGGTAATAATCATGAGTTGATTCAGTTTACCAAGAAAGTGTTAACCATCAAATTGATATGAAAGATTTGGGAGTAGCTAACCTAACTCTTCCTCTATCAAAGAATACTGGCTTAAGCATATCGCAATTAGAGTATTCAAGGATCATCGGAAGTCTGATGTATCTCATGAATTGCACACGAACTGATATCGCTCAAGCTGTGAATAGGCTTAGCAGATATACTAGCAATCCAGGACATAACCACTAGAAAAGCCATAGTAAGTGTTTTGAGGTATAAGAAACTTCAAAATATGGGCTACATTACGAGATATATCCTGTTGTTCTAGAGGGATACAGCGATGCTGGATATCTGATATAGTGGATTCCAAATCTACGGTTGGATTTGTTTTCATACTTGGTAATGCAGCCGTGTCATGGAAATCCTCGAGGCAAACATGTGTTGCTCAGTCTACTATGGAATATGAGTTCAAGCCAACGATTAGCATACATTGTGAAAGCCAATCGGCTATTGGGAGAGCCCAAAATACAATGTATAATGGTAAGTCTCGACACATACGTCGAAGACATAATACCATACGTCAACTGCTCTCAAGTGGCATAATAACGATCGATTATGTCAGGTCGAAGGAAAACCTAGCGGATCCACTAACTAAATGTTTACCTCGAGAGCAAGTTGAGAAGTCATCGAGGGGAATGGGCTTGAAGCCTATAATCTAAGAATTGTCACTGTGGAAACCCAACATAACTGACTGGAGATCCCAAGATCTAGGTTCAAAAGGGACAACATAAACTTTGTGCAATTCAAAACAAGCACTGAAGAGTTTTGTACTCTTTCCCATTCCGATAATGACGCTGAGTGCTGTCTGTCATTGGTTAGGATAAGCTAAGGCTTTTAATGATCACTATATTATAGGAGATGAGTCCTAATGGGGGTAAAGACATATTACCTCTTCATAGTAGATCACCTATTTCAAGTAAGAAGTGAAGCCGCTTCCATGGGAACCTTTAAAGGCGGGTTACCCTAAAATGCTTGATGAATCCGGGACCGTTGTTCAGGGCCGAAATGAACACAACCGTAGAACGGGAAAATGGTCGAATTAAAGCTGTGTGTTGGCAATTGTCTTGGTTTACACCAACGGCAGAACAGTTCAAGACTATGGGTCACTGGTTTGCCAAGTAAATCCGATTGTCATTCACTAGGAAAGGTTCAAGGCGAAAGCTACCTATTTCGATGCAACTTTAGCTCACGGTATCTCTCTCACGTGCCTGAATGAATATTTGAAGAATTGTGGGGGATTGTTGTAAATTCCTCAAATTCATTAAATAGGATATGTATATGTATATGTAGATCATTGGGATTTTCAAGGGGTGTATGGGAGGTTGCAATCCTTGGAGGGTTGCAACCCACCCCAAGGGGTGCCCTATTGGCACCCCTCCATGCCTTATAAAAGAAGGCTTTTATTCCAAATGAAAGATAGAGAACATATACAGAATATCTAACCAAAAAGAAGGCATTATGTTTTCCTTATTTTTGAGAGAGAGATCCACCATTGAATCCGAGTTCGCATACTTGTTAAGGAGTGCTCCTTGAACAAGAAGTATCCAAGTTATCCTGGGAGAACGTTGGCAATTTGAATCCGTAGAGCACCCGTGACGGGGCCAATAAGTTCTTAAGGACAGAGAGATCTCGACTTGGATTGAATCTGTAAACTTGATTTCCAGGTTTGTCTTGAAGTTTTTCTAGTATTATGGTTTTTGCATCTAGATCTACTTTTGGTTGTTGATCTGTTTGATTTGCATGTTATGTTACTGTTTAATGACACTTTATTAACTACAAAAATTACAGTGAATTTCCGACTTTCAATATCATATGGAGCAATGGTGGAGAATGATAATATTTAGTCTCCGATTAACATATCTTTTCAAATAATAAATTTTTTTGATGTTGGTTATTAATGAGAATTTTTATTAAAAATTATAATATTAAGAATTGAAAAAAATTTGTGAAATAAAATAAAAAAATATTTAGATAATTTAATTATTTAAAAAAAGTTTTCCATTCTCTATCCACAAAATCAAAAATTTTGAGTTTTTTTTAATAAATTAAAATATTTTTTAAAATTTTCAAAATTATACTTTAAATGTAATCAAACACCACTAAAAATTAGGAGGATAATTTTTGGAATTAAAAATGTGCCTGAAAGCCATCCCATTTTTCAGTCACACATATACCGAGTTACCGACACACCAAAAACGCTAAAAAAATTGTATAAAAAAAAAATTTACAAAAACGCTAAAGACAAAAGAAATTATCGAATAGTGAAATTATTTTTATCTTATAAAAACCTTTTAATTTTTTTTTTAGTGTTTTTATATAAATTTTTGTATATATTTTTTTTTTACATAAATATCGTTATTCAAGAAATAACTTCCCGCACCAGGAGCTAATCAGTTGGCATAATACAGTGGACCGCTAGGGTCCATGCACTAACGGATTTAACTGCCAAAGTCGGCAACTTGTTATATTTTCTCCGCTTATAGCCGAAGCAGCTTGAACGTAACGGTCAAAACAATAAAACGAAATAAATAAAAAGAAACGAATCATGCTTTTTTGTTATTACAAGAATTCCAACTTGAAAGTGATTGCTGATTCTTTATTTGTTCTCACATTCTCTTCTCAAAATAAAAGACCCTTAACTTCATAAATAATATACGGAAAAAGAAAAAAGAAGAAAATCTTCATTTCGGTATCGACGTATCGTTGCGATTTGAATGGCGGTTGATTTTGCGAAAGCCGTTGAGGATGGCCTGAAGCTTTCGAAGCGTCTCTACTTCGGGAAGGACCGACCGGCGACGCCGCCGAAGGTGCCGCCGTCGATGGAGAAATCAGGCGCGGCAGAGCTGTTCCTGCCGAAGTCGCCGATGGTGTACGCCGTGATACCCGACCCGAAAATCGTCGATAACCCCGATGTACCTAGCTACCAGCCTCACGTGCACGGCAGGTGCGATCCTCCGGCTCTGATTCCGTTACAAATGAACGCCGTCGAATTGGACGTCGACTGTTATCTGGATACCGCATTTGTTAGGGTTTCTGGAACCTGGAGAGTCCATTGCGTTATGGGTAGCAAGAGTTGCGATTGCCGCATCGCCGTACCCATGGGCGACCAGGTGCGTTTTCAAATTTTGGATTCTTCTAATTAATGATTATTTGATTAATAATTTTTGATGAATAAAGAAATACATTATTTGGCTAACAGGGTTCAATCATAGGTGTAGAGGCAGAGGTTTCTGGGAAATCTTATTCTACTCAATTGATTGCATTGGGAGATAATGAAGACGCTGGCAAGTCAGCCCGTGTTGAAGCTGGAAGCTTTTTGAAACCTAATATATTTACCTTAATATTGCCACGGGTAATCATTTCTGGATAGCATATATAAATACATAATTTTTTTTTGGGGGTTTATTGTTCTCAAGTTGTGTAAGTTTCAACATGTTTTCAGATCGACGGGGGTTCATATCTTTCAATAAAACTATGTTGGTCACAGAAATTGACTTATCGTGATGGAGAATTCACCGTTAATGTACCATTTAAGTTTCCCGAGTATGTCACTCCTGCTATAAAGAAAATTCCTAAAAAAGAAAAGATTCATTTGAATGTCAATGCGGGTACTGGAAATGAAGTTTTGTGCAAGACATCAAGTCATCCTTTGAAGGTACCTCTTCATTGTAAACTATATTGGGTTTTGTTTTTGTGTTTTCTATTTTTCTAAGTGTTATTTTTGTTTACTTGGCTATCCAGCAACTAAGACGCGATGTGGGAAAGCTTGGGTACTCATATGAATCAGACGTTCTTAAATGGTCAAATACTAACTTTGATTTCTCGTACACTGTAAGAGAAAAGTGCATTTCTTCTGGTTCTGTGAACTTATAGGACATAAAAATTCTCATGGTTTGCATATTTGGGAGATTAGCTTTTATATTTGTTGACTATTCATACATCTTTGTCACTGTATTGTGTCACTTGATTTTTAGGTATCTTCGAGTCATATTTTTGGCAGTGTACTCTTGCAATCTCCGTCTGTGCATGATGTTGATCAAAGAGAAATGTTCTGCATGTATCTTCTACCAGGAACTGCGAAAAGTAGGAAGGTTGGTCCATAATTCGTTCAGTTAATATGCGCCCACTAAGTTTATTTTTTTCACTTTTGTTATGACTATTCTCATCTTTCTCAATTTGGTAGGTGTTCAAAAAGGATGTAATATTTATCATTGATATAAGTGGAAGCATGCAAGGAAAACCACTTGAAGATACAAAGAACGCATTAACTTCAGCCCTATCTAAGCTTGATCCAGGAGATTCATTTAACATCATAGGTTTTAATGGACAGACTTATCTTTTCTCAACATCAATGGAGTTGGCTACAAAGGAAGCAGTTGAAAGGGCCGATCAGTGGATTGGCGCTAATTTTATTGCAGGGGGCAGTACAAACATATGTGTTCCCCTTACTAAGGTCTCTTCTTATTCAGATTTGTTTAAAGGATCTCATCATCTATAGTTGCATTTTATATCTTTTAGGCACAAGCATAATTTCTGCTGTATGTCATGCATCTAGCAATACATAGTTTGTATGCATTTTGAAAATCATCAAAAGTGTGCCTAAAATGTTAATAGACCTTTCTTGAGGTTTCTTAGAGTTTATCAAAAATCTCCCTGTGGCTCGTCTGCCTATTTTCTGTATTATGCAGGTGCCTTTATTTAGGCCAAACCTTAGGGAGATGAATGCAAATCCCTATAAATAGAGGGTTAGTTGCTTCATGTTACAAAAATGAATAGGAATTTGACACCTAGCATCTGCAAACACCTGATGGTGTGTTGTTCCCAGAATATCTTGAGTTTCCCCATACCATTCAGCTTTTATGTTGTTTCCATTAACAGATTAACTAAATTAAATTATTTTCAATTTTCATATGGGAGTTGAGGAATATTGAGTTCCTTTTTTCTTTCAGGCTGTAGAGATGCTATCAAATTCTCATGGTTCCATTCCTCTCATCTTTCTTGTTACTGATGGGGCTGTTGAAGATGAGAGACACATCTGTGATGTAATGGAAAGTCGTCTAACAAATGGAGGATCAATTTGTCCACGTATATACACCTTTGGCATAGGTAATATTTTCTCCTATTTGGGATTGGTTAGTAGCATGCTGATTGCTTCGGACCCTTTTTTTCTTTTTCATTAAGAAAAGAAGTGACATGGGCACTGTTGCTGGTGGTTTTGTAAATTATTTCTCTGGAATTCAGATCCCATGTCACTTTGGCATGGGCAATACGGTATAGGTAATATTTTCTCCTATTTGGGATTGGCTAGTAGCATGTTGATTGCTTCAAACCCCCTTTTTTTCCATTAAGAAGAGAAGTGACATGGGCAATGTTGCTGGTGCTTTTGTAAATTATTTTTCTGCAATTCAGATCCTTTGAGACATATTTCTGTTTTGGTTAGCTTTATGACATTTGTTGGTTATTTGATGATGTTTACTGCTTTTTTTTCCCTCCCTTGTGTGTGTATGTTAACTTTCCATGTGGAATTTTACAGGTTCTTACTGCAATCACTATTTCCTACGAATGCTAGCAATGATTAGCAGGGGGCATTACAGTGCAGCATATGATTTAGGTCAGTTCTGTACTTTAAATCTGTAACAGGAAAAAATAAAATAAAGTTTCCTTCTCCTCCCTTGAGTTACCAACGGCCCAGTCAGTTGGACCAATGTGTTGCGCACATGAATAAATGTAATTTTCATTGAAAACCTTTGGAATTTACAAGATGTCTGCTATGTATTAAGAAAGGTTCCAAGGTCCAATAATCTTAATGGCAGATACTCCTGCTTTTTAGGCCCCATTCCTCCATACGATATCCATGTCTACAATGGATTCTTTGTTAATTTTTAGAAGAAACTGAACAAGATGTATGGATTCTCAACTGTTATTCCTCAAAATCTTTAAAACAAATGTTAATTTGGGCCATTTTTTATTTTTAGTTATTCTTTTCTACGGAATCCAATGGTTAATGAATTGAGTGATTGATCCCTGTGGCCCTAGGCAATAGCATAGTATGCTGATTACTCTCTGTCTTTCCTGTTGCAAAACATTTAACTATCAACTTTCAAGACTTGTTACATTATATTGTTAGTGATTTATTCTTATATAAAAATGATTGTATGACAATTTGTGCTTTTCCATTCATATTGCCCGTCTTCTGATTTTTAAAACTTTTTCTAATGATCAGATTCAATTGAGATACAATTGCAAAAATTATTTACCAGAGGTTTCTTATCTGTTCTTGCAAATTTAACAATTGACGCGTTGAAAGATCTTGATGACTTCGAGGTATGCTATTCCGACTTTCACTTTGGTTTTGTTCAGCTTCATGAAGATGTTTAGATGTTTCATATGTGTACATGCCTTTTCTTTCTTTAGCACTTATGGATGATGCCTCTGCTTAGGCTCCCCTCTGTAATTTGGCAAGTCGTGTTGCTTGCTCTTGATTATAGCAGTCTTCCTTTAAAATATGATAACAGTGATATAAACTACGAAGATTAGCATAATGTCTGTTTTATCTATTTCATGTCATGCTTTTTTACTGTTACTGTCTTTCCCATCATTGTGTTATGATATTATTTTATTGTCGCACTAACCAGCCTTAGAATTCAATTAACTCTGCAACATTCATAATAGTTATTTTGTTTTGCCCATTCCCTGACTCATTAAAAATTTTCTGCAATGTTTCTGTGATAGATGTACCCTTCTCGTATTCCAGACCTTTCATCTGAAAGCCCATTAATGGTATCTGGGAGGTTCCACGGAAAATTTCCTGACGCGCTGCAAGCTAAAGGTTTCTTGGGAGATTTGAGTAATTTTGTTGTTGAGTTGAAGATACAACAGGCAAAGGACATACCTCTTGACAGGGTAAACCATTTATTTGTCAGCTTGCTTTTTATTTGACTTTTGCTCATTTTATGTAATATCATTGCATAGTTCATTAGTTAGTGGTGGATCCAGTATTATCTTCCTGGGCACTTTACTTTTTTTTTTTTAAAGGCTCAATTTTTTCATTTTATATGCATGATATACAGGTATTTGCAAAGCAACAAATTGATCAACTCACTGCTCAGGCATGGTTTTCAAAAGATAGACGTCTTGAGGAGAAGGTAAAAGCTCAGTATTCTAATAATTATTTCCAGAACTTAAAAAGGAAACAATACGGTTGGGGTACCCATCTATTCAAAGTGCCAAAAGTGACACCAAGTTCCTTCTAAACAGAATGATCTCACCCAAAACCCTCTTGGTTACAGATTCTTTATAAAATTAATTTCCATATGCATGTGCTTTACAATGTGGAAGGTCACAATCTGGCTGTTCGGAACAGCTTAATCTTCATGTTTGTGACCAAAAAAAAAAAGTGTCAAACTGCACAGTAATCCAGTTTATGGTATCGTGGTTCTCTTATCCATTCTCTAGCAGTTAAGGAGAGTTGATGTTGTTTCTTCCTCTCTCTGACAGGTTGCTAAAATGAGTGTACAGACTGGTTTTCTCTCCGAGTACACCCGTATGATCATACTGGAGACTGATGAAGAGAAGGCTGCTTCAACATCACATGGAACCAAGAAGGTAAACATTGCCCTTGAAAAACACTTTCATATCATTATCTTACTTCGTAAATGCGGCCTTAGCTACCTTGAGTCATGGTCAATTTAACTTGGTGACCTTTGATACTATTATATCGTATGATACTAGTATAATACTAGAAGTTGCACTCTAAATTGTAACCGCTACCATCTGTTCCCTAGTTTTTTTTTTTTTTTTTTTTTTTTTTTAAAGCAAAAGTCCAAAACCTAGGAGTGTGTAAATTGTCAAACACTGTGCTGGCTAACACAACAGTTTAAGGTGTTCTGATCAAAGACACTAGTAGTCACAGGTCACTAATAGTTCCATGAAAATTAATGCAAACAGGGATCAAAGAAGAGTGATCACCAAAAGATCTTAAACTCTGAAGTCCCCAAAAGAATACTGTTACAGAACCTTGGCATTGGCTTTGGCGACTTGACTGCAACAGCCGAAAACTTCCCTCCGGCATCTGAAGCACCGAAATTGCCTGAGGTTGCCGAAATCTTTGTAAAGGCAGCTTCCAACTGTTGCAGCATTGTAGGCAACAAGTGCTGTTGCATGTGTTGTATTCAGTGTTGTAACAAGCTAAATGACCAATGTGTCATTGTATTGACGCAACTGTGCACTGCCCTAGCTTGTTTTGGTTGCTTCGAATGTTGTTCTAGTATTTGTAGTTGTTGCTCAGGACAGGATGGATAATACCTGTATCTAAAATATTTAACCCCCCCAATACACAATAGCTTGTCAAGTAAAATTGTCATTCATGCAATCAAAAACTTCTAGACTTATGCATGTTCAATATCTCATTCAATTCATTAATGTGGGATTTGGCTAATTCTATTTTGTTAGAAAGCAACTTCCTACAAGGAGCCTTCAGGATCAATACTGAATATTCAACATACTTGGCCAAATTGAAACACAGTCAATGAATTAAATGCTTGTAGAATTGTATAAACCTGATATGTCATCAAAGTTCATTGCCATCGCAATCTTAGGTAACTACTTTTGTCTCTCAACTTCAGCAGTATTATCAGTTGCAATAACATCTCGTTCAACGTATTCTTCAACCAACTCTTCCCTGTTATCAGAACTCACGGATTTACGATGAAATTGCTCTTGAATCTTCGTCACACCCTTCTCCACAGGTCCCATTGCTTGATTGATGGTCAATACAACATCCTTGACAACCTGCTTACGAAGTGTCAATGTCACCATGCGTATAATCTTAAGAAAAAAAATGATGCTGAGACTGAACTTACGTGTTGGCCACCTTCAACAACGATTTCTTGAACACTTTCAGTGATGCTTGTTCCAGGTGCCTGAATTTGAATTTCTGTTTGTTCAAGAAAAGATTGTTTCTCCTTGTCACCCTCCTCCACTGTCACTATTTCTTCTGTCCTTTCAGCAATGACATTCCCAGGTTCAGAGGCTGGGAGATAACAGTAGGGTTTAACCGAAAAGACAAACACATGAAAAACTGCTGCAATTGCCATCTGCAATGCCAAAGACAGAAACATCTATACTCATGCCTAAAAAAAACAAATGCATGTATCAGAGTTCAAAAACTGTAGCTCATAATCTCTTCATTGGTAGAAAAGAATACTGTTTGTCACACAACTTCATGTATAATTAAGATTAATCATGCCTAGAGTAATTACTAAAAGAAAATTAACATCTTTTTAAAATCACAATTGTAACAAGAGAAAAGTAGGCACACAGATTGCATTTAACCAGATATAGAGAAGAATTCCTAGTCCGACCTTCATACACTAAAGCTGAGTTTGATACAGAGTATTGCACTGAGAGTATAAGCTAGGGAACAAATGCTGGAATATAAGCTGGCATAAAAAAATAATCTCATATCTGTGCGGTTCAATTTTGTGAGAGTATAAACTAACGTTAACTATGTGTTTGGAGTAGCGTTTAAATGCTAACGTGTACATTGGCTTACAAGCTCACCAAACTCCACAACAAACGGTGCCTAAGCCACAATTGAAAGGAAAATAGACTGATTCCACTCCACTCAAGTGAGATAATTCTTCATTCATAACAATGTGGATGTCTTCTCGTAAAGGTTCAGCAATATTCATATATAAATATCAGTGCTTTACAAAATGTAGAATGTCGAGCCACTTACTTCAATGCAAATCAAAAAGTCCTGCAATCCAGTTTGTAATTTTCCTTCCTTGGGCAGAACTCCTATTGCACATAATATAGCGATACCAACACCCTGCCACCAGGTAGCAAACACAATGGCCTTGAAGCTGATGAACTTTGCTAATGGCTTAATTGGTTCAAGGCTTTCATGAGTCGCATTATAGAACTTTACAAGGCAATATAATGCCCACATCTGGCTGAAGTTCAGTACTACAGCTAGATATGGATACCTGCAAGTGATGGTCGTTAAAAAATAAGGCAGAAGAACATTGTTGTGTGTGTCTTGCAATAAATATTTGAATCCATAATTTAAGTGAAAATGAAGAGATTTCCTCTCAGAAACTAGATCAATGGTGCATACAAAAGCAACTGTTCTTGGTTCTTTTACAGACAAGTAGAGACTAATACCAATACTCATTTGTTTCAGAATGTGAAAATAATCAAAATTTATAAGGATTTCTCTGTAAATACAATAGAACATAACTGATAAGAAAATACACAATCATCCATTTAACATATAGGAATGTCAAAGCATGTTCATGTACAGAATTACACATACCCACAGTACCACTTGAATTCCCCGTCTCCATAAACCCCAAAGAGCTCCAACACGAATGCTAAGAAAGCACAAACTGTCTTCAAGATCATCTGGGCTAACCAGAAGATATTAGAACTCAACCAAACACAATCAAATCACGCGGAGAAAAGATAGTGGCTTACATATTGTACAAGACCAAATTTTTCTATTGAGAGTAGATCTTTCCCAAGAACACATGGTCGGAAGACAAAGTTGATTAACGACTTTTGTTCTTCCCCTTGATTCTCATCATTTCCTTCTAACAATGGCTTAGCTAGCTGCTTTCTCGATTTATTTTCAAGGAGTTCTATGACTCTTCTTTCCCCCCCTAGATTAAAATTTTAAATGGAAGATAAGTTCACGAATCATGAGTGATGAGAATAAACTTTTTTGTGGACTGTCGCCAAAATTGATATAGTTGTGACCTATGGAAAGAGACTTTGAACCATATAAAGCAAATAATATTGTTGTTTGACTGGATTAACTAAAAGTTTGATGGAGTTCATTTAATCTCATATTTCCCTTTCATCATTTTCCACTTGAGTGCTTAAAATTTATGTTAATTGGTACAAAAACACTTAAATGAGAGATTTAAAATTCACCAAAAATGGTGCCATGGAATCAAAGTATAAAGAATAAGCAATGATCTTCAAGACACATAGATGGTGTAACTTACCTAGACAAGCAACCAAATAACTCCCGAAAGAATACAAGGCAAAAGCTTCATAGCAATTTCTTAAAATGTCGCATGCAAGAGACAACTTTGGATTCCACAATGATAAAAACTGTGGAGCCAATAAGCAAGGTAATCATTATCAGTATAAATATAATAAATAAAATTCATCAAAAACACTTATAAAAACAGACATGGTATCAAGCATTCTCTACAAATTTTCCCATTCCAAGTGACAAATGATTTTTTGTGTTAAATTTTCACAAGAGATGAGAGTCAATAAATCAAAAGATACAAATTGCAAAATCCTGCTTCGACTTATGCTAAACTCGTAACAATAATGTGTAGTTATAAAAATGCATTTGCCAAGATTTCTCCAAATAAAATTGCTCTCTTTAACTAAACCTTTAGTTCTGTCTAAGAAAACAAACATGTTATTTACATTTTTAATTCTTCAACACTCAATGCAGCACGACAAACAACGGGCAGCCAATTGTCGTGCCCTGACATTTCATCGAACATTAGAGAATATAGTTATTTGGGGGCCATAACAAGACGCACGTATAGAGTTAGATGAATTGATTAATGAAAATATCGATCATTTTACTTACTAATATGTTTGATTTGCATTGGCGAGTGCTCTATCATTGAAAAAATTTATATTCTTTCGAGTAAATGGCATGCCACAAATTAAAAGAATGTCACAGATATGCTTCACACTGAGAGAAAGAATCTTACTGACTCACTGGCATAGACCGGAACCATGAAGAGAACAGCAACAATCCATTTTTGTTCCTGGAAAAAAAATAATCAACCCAATATTGAGTAATAGTCCCATTCAAACTGCATATAGATATAGGTGCCATATTGAATTCCCTTAATACTAATCCAAGATTAGCAGATGCTATTCATTTTCCTTACAAGCACAAAAGTGACAAAACTAGTTAAGCTTTCAAACAATTGATTAACCACTCTAGAATTTAAACTGACATGGTACTTGTTTATGGATTCAAATATCCAATCATATGATAACTAAACAGAATTCATATGAAAGAAAGAAAAGTAATAAACTAACAGCAGGATTGGTGTATGATCTGAGATGTTGCAAAATGAGAAACAAGGAAAGCACCACAGCTACAAGTGCAAAGCATCCTCCAATAACAACAGCAGGTTGGTGAACATCTTTATATGTGTTTTGAGTAAAGAATGGTACAATATTACTTGATGCCAATCTCATTCCTGTTGCATCTTCCAGTCCTAACATCAATTCATTTCATATGAAGATTAAAAACCCATATATCAAAAAGAGGGCGAATTCAGAATTTCCCAAGTTAGATTTCTTGATTGAAATTTTGAAGTTAATGAAATACAGAGTCAGATCAGATTGCAATAGAGATCAAAACTGACACATCACTTGATAAGGGATCACAAGCTTTTGAGAGTATATATATGTTTGTGTAAGAAATTGACACGTTTAGTGATGTGTCTTAACTTGCAAGTTATAAGCATGACACGTTGAGCAGGAGGATCTTTCAGTTTTTATATGAAAAATTGAGGATGACGACTTTGAATTTATCAAAATCAACACATTGTACACCGTTTTTGGATAATTATTGCATTGCCATTGGTTGATTTTCAATCCTTGTCAATATTTTTATTTTCTTTTTGGTTCCATGTCTTTTTTGATAGACAGTTAAAAAAATAATCAAAAAATGTTGTTGCTCACATTAATCTATTTGTATAGAGTAATGATACTCTCATAAAATGATGGAACCAAATTTAGCACAAAATGATGCGTTTTATCCTCTCATATCAATCACAACATTTACGGGAAAAGCTATATAAAATGGAGTAAAACGACTTTTAACAATTGTCGTTTAGTTTCTTTGTTTTTTAATGAAACATTAAAACGCATCGTTTTGTACTCAATTTGGTTATATATTTTGTGAGTATCATTATTCATTTGTATATGATATTTGAAGTTTGCTCTCATTAGTTACCAAACACAGATCAGTACAACACTGGTAATTATCAGCGACCTATTCAAATTTGAGTGAAAATGTGAAAAAAAAAATCCAGATTTCTTAAGAAATTATTTAAATTTTATTGACAAAATGTTATTTTAAACATTTAACATTGCTAGCGAGTAGCGTCACACTATAATAACAATTATCAAACTTCATGTATACAAATGATATATATCAGCTATTAATTATAGTACTGTGTTTAAATTTAATACATCTTAATATAATGAATATAGTACAATATAATGTACTATTATATGCAACCTTGACCCCATGCCCCCAACTTCATTGAATGCAAATGATAGATACCAACAGTTTGAATATCCTATGACTTGTATTAAGACAATAGTAGTGATATTTAATCATAAAGTATTATTACTTTACGGATATAAAGAAATTTTAATGGAAAATATCGATATTTTTCTGCTCCGCTTAAGTTCTAATCGGGTGATTTAGCGGCAGAATTTTCAACGTTTCAAAAAAAAAGAATTTTGTTCATTTGTATCTTCTATTTGTACAAAAAAAATATTTTTTTAAAAGACATAATTAAATATAATTTTCATATGGTATTGTATGAAATTTAATACATCTTAACATAATATAATACAATATTATAGTGTACTATATGCAACCTTGATACCTCATGCCCTAACTTCATGAATGCAAATGATAGAGTTACCAACAATTTTGATATCCTGTGTGACTTGTATTAAGACAAAGTTACCGTATATACAATTTAATTACTCACCACAAAATGGAAATAGCATGAAAATTAATAATCATTTTTAATAATATTATAATGCTAGTAATAATAAACAACATACCACTAAATGATAATGCAATCCAATTCATATTTGACTAATAATTTAAAATTAATATAACATTAATTAATAATACTACAAATTCAATTTAATTGAAATATTTATCGATTCAATTTCATTTATCTAAAGAATATGTAGTAGTGTAACTCAATTAAAATTAAGGATGCAAACCATGAAAGGACGACAATATTTGAGTCTGGTCAAGCATGACACGTGAAAAAGTCTATGAGAAATTCGCTGCCTTGACATCATATTGTACGGATGTGTGTCATGCCTCGTGCCGTGCTCAGATAGCCCGACCCACTAGACATCTCTAAATATTTGTTAGAAAATGAATGGAATTTTAGATTTAGAGATGTTTAATAGTATAATGGGCAGAAACCCTCTTCCATTGGTCACTGCCTTGCCTTCAGTTATTTATACCTCCATCTCGAGAGAAACTTGGGAGCTCCTAGGCGTTGAAGTTGGACTATTACTTGGAATATGATCAAATATAATAATTTAGAGATATCATTATTCATCTTTATAAACTTTCTTTGAGGAAGATCTTCATCGGATTTTTATCACGATCTTTAAGATTAGTATATGTACGAGCCAAAATTGGGCCATGGGCAAAATCGTCTTTTCTTTCGAACCCAAATACCAATGAAACCCATAGACTGAGGCCCAGCTTAGAGAGTTTAACACTATTCTGGAAAGCCCAGAACAAAACCCAAAAGACCTTATATTATTTGCACATAAGGCTACACATACAAGGCCAAACCAAGAGACAGCATAAACACATCACCAACTATTTCCTCTTTTCCTCAACATGGTAATATCATCCACATGCCATCGAAAGTTTTAACCATTTTAGCACGTTGTGGGGGCCGCTCCCATAATTTCAATTCCTATTCCAACTGAAAAGTGACAACTTAAACATGTGAAAGGCCACAATTGCCAGAGGTGTCATCACTTTGTAGATCCCAATAATCGTAGGTACAACTCCTCTGGCAGTGATAAAAATGATTCCTTCAAATCTATAAAAGGATATGTAACTCAACAGAAGGGGGGGGATCTCAACTCTGATGGGGCTTCTGAACTCTCTTTACTTCTCTCTTACTAGCTTATGCTCTCTGACACAAGCTCTCACACTCCCACATACACATATTACCGCCCTCACGGCCACCCAAAGAGGTCAAGGTAACTTCAAACCTTACTTTCACATTTTACATATTTAATGCTCATTTCATACTACTGACTTGAGCGTCGGAGTGCCCCCGGCACCCACCACACCGGTGGGTAGTCTGCTCCCGCTCACTCTACCTTTGTCTTGCAGGATCGTTAATGCCCCCAACCTACAAATTCTGATTGTGGACCTCGGCCGAATTCCAGCGTCCACAATTTGGCGCCCACCGTGGGGCCTTAGCGATTCGTAACAAACAAATATCTTTCAGTCTACCATCCTTACAAGCGTAACTATCCATGACTTCGAGCAACAGACACCAGACCTGATGCCACTCAAAGGCGTGAGGCTACAAGTCATTTCTTCTATCTTATCAAACCCAGTCTATTATGAGAATTCAAGAATATGGCGAGTGAAAATTCACCATTAAACGACCATCCATTTAATCACTAAGAAGCCATCACATTTCTCTAGCCAACCTATCACGACAAGTTACATCTTCCGCGAGAAAGGAAATGCTAAAGTAATTCTCTCCAATCTACACTTGCAAGCTCCAATAAGAGTTGCAAGCAGTCCAAAGCTAAATGTGCCCAGTGCTCAAGATTCCTTCCATTAAGCTACATGGGTACTGAAGAAAATTTTCATTTTACAACATGAACTTTGTAAGCAACAAAGAGTTGAGATAAAATGAGGCCTACTACCCCAAGCTACAAGCACATTTCCACACGACAAAAAAAAAAAAAAAAACAGCCTAAACAATGAGCTAGCATTTGAGTCAAATAGGCGCAAAGCTTAGGCCCAAACTAGCCTTTGATTACAGCGCGCCCGTTAAGCATTGATGGGCCTAAATAAACCAAACAACCCACAAATTTCAAGCCACGTGACATATAGCTACAAATAGCAAAAGCATAAGCCTTTAGTCCCACATCGATTAGGTTGAGTAAAAATCAGCCCAACCCAGCCAAAAATCATTGCACATACAGACCACGATACCAACCGGCCCAGCCCAAAGCGCCAAAATGGCCTAACAGCCACACCTCAACATTCCATCCGGCCCCCAGCCCAAAGCTTACATACCACGAAAGCTATCAAAACCGAGGCTTGCAATCTGCCATCCCAAATCCCATATCGCCAATTTGACAAATGCAGTGAACTCACGTGTGAATCCAATTCGCCAAATTACGAAGCACAGCCCACGAACATGCAAGTTACTTTACAAACAAACAGATTGCAAATAGCCCATCATGTCCAGGCCTATTACACTCTCAGGGAGTCAGAAAAAAAGACATCTCACAAACGAGCCAGCCCAAAATAAGCCAATAGTGGTGCTCAGCTAACCAAGTCCACATTCCAAGACAAGAACGTCGCGCATGACTGGCCCATTAAGCCAACTCAGTCACACAAAACGCATGCATTGGTCAGCCCCGAAATGGAATCAAGAAAGTCGGCCCAAGTCAAGCTCATAGGCCACGTGCGGCCAGCCCATGAGTAGTTCCAGTCCATCTAAATATGAAACAAACCCACAGCCCACTCTACACTTTAGCCCGTATGAGCCTACCAAGCACATTTTAAAGCCCAACATACCAAAACATAAATTCTAAACACACAGCTTTGAGACTTTTCAACTAAATAATGTCCTACATCGAATATTACAATGAGTGACTGCCCAAGTATGTGAAGAAATGCATCCCACATCGTCCAGGAACCAAGACCTCATGCAAAAATAAAGCAATCAGTCGAAAATAAGTCCAGCAAAGCACAACACTTCCATGAGCATACAAAAGACAAATCTTGAGTCGATCAAGCAATCAATTCAGGATGGTTCCAAGACATTTTAGACAAATATCATTCACCACATGCTCTTCAAACTTCAAACTACATGATTGAGACACCTTCCTCCAAATGAGCCACTCTACGTACTACTACTCATCCTAGACAATGAAGCAATGTAACATGTATGAGTACTTGTAGTTGTCGCATTCTACATGTAGAGGATGTACCGTTCTGTATAACAATAGAAGAGTAAGCCAGTCGACATGATGTACGCAAAATCACGACATTAGGTGAATGTGCACCACTCGGCAGAACACAATTAAAGGCTTGGTGCCAAGTGGACGCGTCACTCGACAAGAAAAAGAAATGAAGACTCGACACTAGGTGAATGTGCGCCATTCAGCATGATACAAATGAAAAGCTTGGCACTAAGTGAGTCTTCCACTCAGCACCACACACTTGAAGGCTTGAGGGAAAAATCCTATTTGACATAACAAATCCAATGATAATCGAATATGCAAACAGTATTAATAGAAAGGCATAGAGTGGAAGGCCCATGATTTTCCAAGCGACAGACAACGGCCCATTAACTATCATACGTTTGTCTAGAGTGGTAGACCACTCACGCATGAGACCATAATGTGCAGATCAGCCCACTCACGTCCATCGACACTACAAGCATATTTAAATATCATTTTTGTAGCATGAAATCAGAGCTAATTAACAAAACTACATGCTACAAAATGCTACAAAACTCAAGCTTTGTAAATTCAATTTTAGCACACTGTCAGGAGGCTCCATACGACACTACACAAATGAAGCTCAAAAATTAAAAAGATGGTCCATACTACATTACATAAAGGCTCAGAAGACATTGAAGGATAGTCACCCTCTCGAGACAACATAGATGAAATTTCATCTCCAAATCACATGAAAGGTTAGACATCATTTTCATGCTACGTTGATTTAATATTGCCAACTTCATACTACATATGGAATTTTCTATCATGAATAGTAGAATGAAGAACTCCCTAGGACCTTCTTTTGGTCCATTCGACCAACCTTTATCAGGTTAGGTAGTATGGAAATTCTATATGACTTTCATCAAAATTAATTATATTGTAGTATCATCGAGCTTGGTCAGGTCCTGTATAATTAGTAATGACCTTGATAGGCATCCATCTCTTCCATACTACATATGAACATAATCATCTCCACAATACGTATGGAGATTATCATGAACCTTCATCAGGTTCATTCGACAGTAGTCTCCCGACCTTCATCAGGTCAGGTAGAATGAAAATTTTCTTGGACCTCATTTAGGTTCAATCGACCAACCTTTATCAAGTTAGGTAGTATGAAAAACCTTCATAGACCTTCATCAGGTCTAGGAGAGTGGTGATTCTCATAGACATGCATTAGTTTCATTCGACCGTGTCTCATGGACCTTTGTCATTTCCATTCGACAGTAGTATCATTGATTGGTAGAATGAAGATTCATGTAGTCATTCCATCAATTTCATTCGACCATAGCTTCATGGATCTTCATCAGGTCTAGTAGAATGGTGATTCTCATAGACATGCATTAGTTTCATTCGACCGTGTCTCTTGGACCTTCATTAGGTTCATTCGACCATGACCTCCTCGGACTTCCATCAAGTCCATTCGATAGGTCCAGTCGACAGTAGTCTCATAGGAGAGTGAGGAGTGATGACTTTGATCAAGTTCATTCCATTGTAGCATCCTAGAACTTCTTCAGGTCTAGTATAGTAAGTGATGACCTAGATAGACATTTATCAAGTCCATACTATAGGTTCATTCAGCCGTAGTCTCATGGAGAGGTAGAATGAAAATTAACATATACCTTCCATCAGGTTCATTCGACCGTAGTCTCCTGACCTTCATCAGGTCAGGTAGAATGAAGATTCACATGGACCTTCATCATGTTCATTCGACCATAGCTCTTTGGAAAGTCCATTCATAAAGTCCATTCGACCTTAGTCTCGTAGAATAGAGGTGACATTGATAGCTTTCATCAAGTTTATCTATTGTGGTCTCATGGACCTTCATCAGGTCTATGAGAGTGAGTGATGAATTCTTTGAACTTTCATAAAGTTCATTCGACCGTAGTCTCATAAATCTTCATCAAGAGAATGAGTAATAACCTTGATAGATATTCATCAAGTCCATGCGACATGTCCATTCGACAGTAGTCTCGTGACCTTCATCAGGTCTTGTAGTATGAAGATTCACATAGATATTCATTAGGTTCATTCGACTGTGTCTTTTGGACTTTCTCAGGTCCATTTGATAGTTCATTCGACAGTAGTATCATGGACCTTCATCAGAACTAGTAGTATGAGAAGGAAAGACTCTCATAGACCTTCTTCAGGTCTAGTAGAGTAAAGATCCTCCTTGACTCATATTAGATCATGTAGAATGAAGAATGAAGACCCTTGTGGATCTTCATCATATGCGGAATGTGTAGACTCCCGTGTACCTTCATCAGGTATAGTGGAATGTGTAAACTTTACTTTGACCTTCATCTGGTCAATCGACATGGTAGATTCCCCTGGTCCTTTAACCCGTAGTATGGGGATTATCCTGACCTTCATCTGGTTCAGTCGACTGGGGACATCCCTCATTGGCTCATGTAGAGTCAAGTTGAAGACCAGGCCTTCATCTGGTCAGACGACATTGTAAATTCCCATGGTCATTTGACCCGTAGTATGGGGATTATCCTGGCCTTCATCTGGTTCAGTCGACTGGGGACATCCCCCATTGGCTCATGTAGAGTCAAGTTGAAGACCTGGCCTTCATCTGGTCAGACGACGTTGTAAATTCCCATGGTCCTTTGACCCGTAGTATGGGGATTATCCTGATCTTCATCTGGTTCAGTCGACTGGGGACATCCCCTTTTGGCTCATGAAGAGTCAAGTTGAAGACATGGCCTTCATCTGGTCAGACGACATTGTAAATTCCTCTGGTCCTTTGACCCGTAGTATGGGGATTATCCTGACCTTCATCTGGTTCAGTTAATTGGGGACATCCCCTATTGGCTCATGTAGAGTCAAGTTGAAAACCTGACCTTCATCTGGTCAGATGACATTGTAGATTCTCCTAGTCCATGACCCGTAGTATGGAGATTTTCCTGAACCTTCATCTGGTTCAGTCGACTGGGGACATCCCCCATTGGCTCATGTAGAGTCAAGTTGAAGACCTGGCCTTCATCTGGTCAGACGACATTGTAAATTCCCATGGTCCTTTGACCCGTATTATGGGGATTATCCTGAACTTCATCTGGTTCAGTCGACTGGGGACATCCCCTATTGGCTCATGAAGAGTCAAGTTGAAGACCTGGCCTTCATCTGGTCAGACGACATTGTAAATTCCCCTGGTCCTTTGACCCGTAGTATGGGGATTATCCTGACCTTCATCTGGTTCAGTCGACTGGGGACATCCCCTATTGGCTCATGTAGAGTCAAGTTGAAGACCTGACCTTCATCTGGTCAGATGACATTGTAGATTCTCCTGGTCCATGACCAATAGTATGGAGATTTTCCTGAACCTTCATCTGGTTCAGTCGACTGGGGACATCCCCATGGCTCATGTAGAGTCAAGTTCAACACATGACCTTCATCTGGTCTAGAAAAATTTGAAGACTCCTGGTCCATGACCAGTAGTATGGAGATTGTCCTGAACCTTCATCTGGTTCAGTCAACCAGGGACATTCCTCATGGACTCATGTAGAGTCAAGTTTAACAAGTAACATCCATCTGGTCTAGAAAAATTTGAAGACTCCTATGATCTTTGACTAGCAGTATGGAGATTTTCCTGAACTTCATCTGGTTCAGTCGACCGGGGACATTCCCCATGACTCATGTCGAGCCAAGTTGAAGACTTGGACTACTCTTAGTCCAAAAGTCATTGAATTCTCTATGTCGTGTATGAACTATGCATTTTGACAGGCACTCTTACATCTTGTTTCATTCGACATGTATAGAAATACTCTCCAAGTCAATAACTTCTTGACTTAGAGAGTATGGGACAAACGTACGAGCCAAAATGGGCCATGGGCAAAATCGTCTTTTCTTTCGAACCCAAATACCAATGAAACCCATAGACTGAGGCCCAGCTTAGAGAGTTTAACACTATTCTGGAAAGCCCAGAACAAAACCCAAAAAGACCTTATATTATTTGCACATAAGGCTACACATACAAGGCCAAACCAAGAGACAACATAAAACACATCACCAACTATTTCCTCTTTTCCTCAACATGGTATATATCATCCACATGCCATCGAAAGTTTTAACCATTTTAGCACGTTGTGGGGGCCGCTCCCATAATTTCAATTCCTATTCCAACTGAAAAGTGACAACTTAAACATGTGAAAGGCCACAATTGCCAGAGGTGTCATCACTTTGTAGATCCCAATAATCGTAGGTACAACTCCTCTGGCAGTGATAAAAATGATTCCTTCAAATATAAAAGGATATGTAACTCAACAGAAGGGGGGGATCTCAACTCTGATGGGGCTTCTGAACTCTCTTTACTTCTCTCTTACTAGCTTATGCTCTCTGACACAAGCTCTCTAAGCCTCACACTCCACATACACATATTACCGCCCTCACGACCACCAAGAGGTCAAGGTAACTTCAAACCTTACTTTCACATTTTACATATTAATGCTCATTTCATACTACTGACTTGAGCGTCGGAGTGCCCCGGCACCCACCACACCGGTGGGTAGTCTGCTCCCGCTCACTCTACCTTTGTCTTGCAGGATCGTTAATGCCCCCAACCTACAAATTCTGATTGTGGACCTCGGCCGAATTCCAGCGTCCACAGTATATTTCTATGATTTTTTTTTAAATAGTTGGAAATTTCGCCGTCAAATCACTTTTTTCGGGCTTAAGCGGAGCAAGTAAAATCTCTGGATGTCCAGACTCTTACAAGAAACACATTCTCTGGATTCGAACCCATGATCTGAAGGTCATATCTTGAGTCATACACCACCAAGTCACGCCATTTTGGGACTATATATATATATATATATTATATATATGTGTGTGTGATTTTCTTTTGATTTCCTATCACTTTTTTGTTGAAATTAAAAATTTTCTCCTTATGTTTTAAAACTCATTATAACTCTCTCTCTAGTTGAAATATTACATAATCTGATATATCTTTTGGAGGACAAATTAATCTTCTCGTAATAAACAGTTCTAACAATTAAAAAATGAAAGGAATTAGTTTTAAAGTAAAAATGTTGACCGTTAATGAAATATTAATAATACTAAGAGAGTTAAGAAGTTTTTAAAACATGAGGGAAAAAAAATGATTTGTCATTTTCATATGTACATGTCCTTGTATATCCTTATGCTATTTCATTATAAATTTCTTAATAATTTCCTTTATTTGCTAAATACTAGATGACTATATAGATATACATGTTTTTCTTTTTCTTTTTTAATTATTGTTTTGAGGGAGAGATTTTCATTTTCTTATAAGCATCATTAATTCATAATTACATTTTCCTCGATTGGTTATAAGATTATGATGAAATCAATGCATTAAACTAAAAACAAAAGAAAGTTAATTATCAGGACCACAAACATATGCTGGTGAAGGATTCTCATTCAGTAATAGAGTTATGATTTGTTGATCCAATGGCTGGGATTCAATGGGTAAATGACTGCTTCCCTAATAACAATTATACCACAATTTGATAAAAACAAACAAACTAGGTTGAAAATTAACAGAAACGATGGAGACAGCTAGCTTCATAAACCAAATTTTGCTAATTGTGAGAAATCGATATAGGAGAGATGATGAAAAATACACTAATTGTGTTGATTTTAATATGAATTATAAATTATCTTTATATAGATATTACAAAATGATCAATATTAATTACATATCAACTATCATTAATATAATATCTTTGACATCTTCCTCAAACTCAAGATGATAGAGAGGAAATCAGATTGAGTTTGGAAACGAGGGTTGTGTAACGACCATTAAGAAAAGACTTGGTGAAGAGCTATTTGATCATCGGAGCGTAAATACACATGTTTGGAGACGGAGACAATGTGATAAGACTTGTCTGGAAACAGAGACAATGAGACATGAAGAGTTATTTGATCATCGGAGCGTAAATACACATGTTTGGAGACGGAGACAATGAGATAAGACTTGTTTGGAAACAGAGACAATGAGACAAGACCAGTCTAGAGACAGAGACAATGAGATAAAATCTGCTTGGAGACAGAGACTATGGATGGCAATTTGGATCCGGATCCGGATCTGGATCTGCATGCTCTTCTGGGGACCCGGGTCCGGACGTGGACTCGGTAAAACACATCCGGGTCCGGACCCGGGTATTCCCGGAATGGATTCGGGTATACCCGGATCCGGACCCGGGATCCGCAACTCCTCCACTGATTCTGTTTTTTGTTTTTTTTTTTTTTTTGAAGCTCCATTATTCAGAGAGAGACACATTAAGCAAGAAAACCTCTCTGGTTGTATGTAATTTCAACTTGTTCCAGTACCATCTCAGCAGATTGTAAAATACAACTATTGGGACGCTGTTTTGGCCATTTGGGATGCTGCACATCACTTCTCTCTCTATACTCCAATCAGTTTATTAGGTACATACTAATTTATTCTTCTAATGAGTAGTTGAATCGCAAAATATTAGCATTTACACATGATTATACAAAGAAGGGGCATAAGATGAATCACTGGCGTGGGTTAGTCACTGGCGTCAATCGTGTATTTTTTTTTTTTAACCGGGTCCCGGGTACCCTGGTCCGGAACCACCCGGACCCGCATCCCGACCCGGTTAAATACGGGTCTTCAAAATGAAGACCTGGATCCGTAATTTTTTTTTGCGAATCCAGGTCTAACCGAACCTGGGTCGTTAGGGTCCATGCGGACCCGGGCCGGGTCCGGGTCTGCTTGCTATGCCTAACAGAGACAATGAGATAAGACATGTTTGGAGACATAAACAATGGGACAAGACCTGTTTAGAGATAGAGACAATGATATAAAATTTGTTTGTAGACAGAGACAATACCTATTTAGAGACAATGACAATTAGATATTCAGATATCGGAACTCATGCGTCGGAACTCATGCATCTAATACTTTGTGAGAAACCGAAATAGGAGAGATGAAGAAAAATATACTAGTTTTTTTTATTTCAATATGAATTATAAATTATCTTTATATAGACATTACAAATTGATCAATATTAATTACATATCAACTAACAACTAACATTAATATCATATACTGATAAGATTCCATAATCAAGATAATTGAAGGGAGAAAATCAAGGAATATCTTTTTTGAATCCTTTGTAATTATATCTTTTATCTAGTAGTTAATATCTTTCCTATTTCAAATTTCAAACATTGTGTATTTATAGTACTAAATGTCATTGTAAATAATAAGAGAGAATATATTCTTCTTCAACTTGTCCTCTTCAATTCTACATGGTATCAGCGCCCAGATCCCTTCTCTAATTTTTTTTTCTCCAACCTCCGTTCCAATGGCCTCCGACGGTACCCAAAATGTCATCCCCAACACCCAAGAACCTACAAAACCTTTGATCATAGTTGCCATCCACAACTCAATCAAACTCACATCAACAAATTATCTCTCCTGGAAAACCCAAATTGAAGCCATTCTCATCGGCTACGATTTACAAAAACACATTGATGAAAATCATCAAACCCCACCACGTACCGTCACCACCAATAATGTCATTTCTCCAAATCCCAAATATCATACCTGGCTACGCCAAGACAAACTGATCTTTGCAGCTCTGGTCGGCACCCTATCACCATCGCTAGTCCCTCTCATCACCCAATCCACCACCACCTATGAAGCCTGGCGAACACTTGCCAACACCTATGCCCGTCCATCTCGGGGTCACATCAAACAACTCAAAGATCATCTTAAACACATCACCAAAGGCCCTAAAACCATTACCGAATACATGCAATTCATAAAAACCACAGCCGATCAACTTGCCGCCCTTGGTAAACCTCTTGACCATGAAGATCTAATTGAAAAAGTACTTGACGGCCTTGACGATAACTATCAGTCCATCATCGACTCTGTCAATGGCCGTGATTCCACTATTCTCTTTGATGAACTCCATGAAAAACTCATCAACAAGGAGTTATCTATCCGCAACAGGACCAGCACCTCATCCCACCCGGCATCTGCGCATCCCACCAATGTTCGGACCTACAGCCGACCACATCCAAGTAACACTGTCCAGACCGGTCGGTATGCACCAACCACCAACCACCAACTTCCCAGAAACACTTCCACAAACACTAGAACCGACCGACATCCTCCTCGTCCTTTTCTTGGTCGTTGCCAATGGTGCAGCAATCAAGGCCATGTGGTCTCCCAATGCCCTCTCTTCCGCCAACACTTCCCCGGTGCGCAACCACCAACCAGGTCGACCAATTCCTCCAACCCTCGCACGCCCAGTCCCTGGCAATATCAAGCAAATGCCACCACCACCTCTTCATCCAACCCAAACTGGCTTCTAGACAGTGGAGCCTCACATCATGTCACTACTGATCTGAACAACCTTGCCCTCCACTATCCTTATGACGGCACATATGAAATAATGATCGGTGACGGCACTGCCCTGCCCATTTCCCACCATGGTTCTACCTCTCTTAATACTTTAACTAACTCTTTCACCTTATCCAATGTTTTATATGTACCCAATATGAAACGTAATTGTAGGCATTGCATTTTCGCATGTGAAACCCGATGATGAGTCTCATTTGGAGGCACTACCTTTTGAGTCACGAAAGCCGCGGGAAACGGATATCGGAAGGGGAAATTCAGAATAAACAAGCTCACAGTCTTTGTTGGTGCTGCGTTCGTTACTTCGTTCGAACGGAAAACAGATTGCGGGCGTTCGTGTCGCGTTCGAGGGAGCGTTCGAACGGTGTCGGTAATTCTGGTTTTGCTGCTAGCCTCACACCCAGCCCATTTAGCTCCCCAAAGCCCATAAAACACATCACAAATTAAATAAATAAATATTAAATTAAATATTAAACATTTAATAAAACATTTAAACCATTTACCAATTAAAATAAACAATTACCAACTTAAACTAAAATCATGCCTAAATTAAACAAATCACATACTAAATCAAAATATAATCATACCAAATTAAAATCAATCCTAACCAATTAAAGCCAATCATATATTTGACTTCCTAATCTAATAAGATATTTACCAATATAAAATATTTGTATTCCTAAACCAACACAAATTAAATATTACAACTTCCTAATTTAAAATATCTTGTCCCCCCCAATCTTGTGTATACCTTTCTCATCTCTCCTAATTTGGAAACAAGATCTCTTCCTTGTGAGAAAATGTGAAACCCTAGCCATTCTCTATATAAACAACCTCTAACCAAGGCCATTCCTCTCATTCACACAACACAAATCACGCCCAAGCTTGACACATAGAATTCACACCCAAGCTCTCTCGAAATCTCTCTAGACTCTCTCTACACACCCAAGACTAAACAAACAAACAAAAAGAGAAAACACTTCACACATACACAAGGAAGAAAACAAAGAAACCACCACAAGCCACCACCCTCCATAGCCGAAACAGCCACCTATACAGCAGCCCTCCACCACCGAAAATTACCACAAAAAACCACACCCTAAAACACGCCTAAACAACCTCCTAAATCACCTTAACAGCAGCCCAAATCCTTAAAAAACAGTAACATAAAAATTGCATAGATAATCTTAAGAATAATCACATTTAATTGTACTAAGAACCCACACAAACTTGGAATAGTTCTTTGAAAATGTTAAAACAGGTGGCCCGTGCAGTGAGCAGCAAGACCGAGGCCGAGAGTAGGAGCAGAACGGAGTTCGAACCGTAAGCAAAACAGCAAGGCAGTGAGCTAGGACGCTGAACCAGTGAACCAGAAAAGTTGCGGAGCTTTACCCCTTCCAATATTCATGGAACGCGAGTCCGAGAGACAGCTTAAAAGGTTAGACCTGAGGGTATCTTTCACACTTGTTTTCCTTTTCCGCATTATTTATTAAGTATTTCTTGTATGATTGTAATGTTGAAATGTGTGTTGTGGTCTTTGAGTATATAAATATGCATGAATTATGAGATGTAATATGTTGTGGGTATTGGATGAATGAGAGATGTGTCAACTCTCGCGGTATATCGGATGGAAACCCGGACATAAATTTCATAGCCGATTCCGAATGGACGGTAATATGATCTGTACTCGGGCCACAACTCCACGTACCGCTTGAGTAAACGGCACCATCTCTCTTTCGTTGTGTTGTTTTTTTGTTTATTTAGTTTTCCTTACTTGAATTCAATATGTTGCTTATTTATGTATGATTCAATCGAGCGCATGGGCTTAGTGAGTTAGTCCAAAGGTCCTCCATTTGGGAGACCAAGAGCCGAAAAGGCCACCTTTGTGACACTACTTCGCGCCGCGCCGGTTGATGTGTGTTCGGTTGGATGTAAGATACGTTCAATCGGGCATACTTAGTTTGATATTATTAAGTTTATCTTTTATGCATGGATCAATCAAGCGCATGGGCTTAGTAAGTGGAATGAAAGATCCCTTATGGGGAGGGGTTCAAAAACCCATTACCACGATGCTTTGCCGCGCCGGTTGATGTGTGTTCAGATTGGATGTAAGATGTGTTCAATCGGACATACTTGGTTGATAGGATTGGTTCTATTTTTGTATGTGTAACGTGACGCGCATGGGCTTAGTACGTTGGTCTAAAGGTCCTCTCTTTGAGAGATCAAGAGCCCCAAAAGGCCACCTTTACGGCAGTGCTTCGCCGCGCCCCTTTATTTTCTGTTTATGTATTGCATCTCATTTTATGCATCAGGTCCGTGTCCGTTCGAACGCGTTCACAAACGCAACTCGAACGCGCATACATTTTGCCTTATCATGCATCAGGTCTCTTTCGTTCGAACGCGTTAACAAACGCCATACGAACGTGAGCATTCTGTTTCATTTCCGTTCGAAAGCGTTAACAAACGCCATACGAACGTGAGCATTCTGTTTCATTTTCGTTCGAACGCGTTTACGAACGCTACTCGAACGTGAGCATTCTGTTTCATTTCCGTTCGAACGGGTTTACGAACGCTACACGAACGTGAGCATTCTGTTTCATTTCCGTTCGAACGCGTTTACGAACGCTACACGAACGTGCACACACTGAACTGAGTCTGTCTTATTATATTCATGCATAATTGCCTATTGGTTGATTTTTCTTATGCAAATGTGTCAATGTATTACAATTCGTATGCTTATGTCATGATAACATTTGAGCATTATTTCTTGCGGTATATCGGATGGAAACCCAGACGTAAACTCCGTAGCCGATTCCGAATGGACGGTAGTGCGGTCTGTACTTGGGCTACAATTCCACGTACCGCTTGGAAAAGTGCCCATATGTGTGCTTGTATGGTCAATGTGTGTGCTTGTGTTTTCCTGAATGTGATGTGTAAGGTTGTATGTTCGTTGCTATCTTGATATATGTTAAGCATGCAATTTTAAATATGAGATATATGTAAAAATGTACACATAAGTTTTACTTTGCATATGAGAATTTAGAAGCATGATACTCTTGGAAATAAGTGTTACTTAAGCTTAGTTAAATTATTACATGAATCCTTTCATTACAAGTGACATAAGTAAGGGACCATTCCGAACCCAACGGTTTGAGGTCTTCCCTTGCGAGGGGTGAGTGCGGCCTTAAATCTTTGTCCCGGTTCACACCGGGTGGCGACTCCATGTTATGTAATCCTTCCCAACTAGGCCGCGAGCCTAGGAACGGCGTCGCCCAGGTCCTGTGTCCTACAGTAATCTCATCTCCATTTCACAATTTTGCAAGTCCAAAAACACTTCCATTGAGTTTTTACCCTCTTGTTTTCATGTGAAGGATCTCCGCACGGGGGCAGTTCTGTTGCAAGGTCGAACTAAGGATGGTGTCTACGAGTGGCCGACCACCCCCACTCGGTCTCCTCTAATCGCCTATCCAAGTGTCAGCACAACTGTACCTGAGTGGCATCATCGGCTCGGGCATCCCTCGTCGTCCATCTTCAAACGCATCATGTCTTCATTTAATTCCTCTGTCTCTAATTCCTGTTATTCAAATAATCATTGTAATGCATGCCAATGCAATAAAAGTCACAAATTACCGTTCTCTACCTCCACTCTTACTACCTCTGCGCCTCTTGAAGTTATATATACAGATTTATGGACCTCCCCGGTCTACTCCTTCGACAACTTCAAATACTACATAATCTTCATCGACCATTTCACCAAATACATATGGCTATATCCCCTAAAGCGAAAATCCGACACCCGTGATGTCTTTGTGCGCTTCAAGGCACTGGTCGAAAAATTCTTCAATCGCCCTATCATATCACTCTACTCTGACAATGGGGGGGAATACCAAGCCCTCTCTTCCTTCCTAACAATCCATGGAGTCTCCCATCTGACATCTCCTCCTCACACTCCTGAACACAATGGGTACTCTGAACGTCGTCATCGACATATCGTCGAAACAGGTCTTTCTCTTCTTACTCACTCCTCCATGCCTCTCTCATATTGGTCCTTTGCGTTCTCCACTGCAATATATCTTATAAATCGCATGCCCACACCGACCTTACACCATCACTCCCCCTATCAAAAACTCTTCGGTCATATGCCGAACTACTCGAAACTTCACAGCTTTGGCTGTCTCTGTTACCCTTGGCTCCGTCCATACACATCTCACAAACTTGAGTCTCGGTCCTCTCCTTGTGTCTTCGTAGGATATTCTCTCACTCAGAGGGCTTATCTCTGTCTCGAGCCTTCCACAAATCGTCTCTACACCTCCCGACATGTCCGCTTCGTTGAGTCAATTTTTCCCTTTGCCACAACTCCTTTGTCTCCTTTCCGGGCCACTCCTTACACCATCTCTGAATGGTGCTCCATGACCTTACCGGTCCTGAACCCACCATTGCAGAATGTAGACTCTACACCCCGACAGAATTCCACACCCATCAATGCCCCGAGCCAACCTCACCCTCCATCTCACATAATTCCCACAGGTCCAACCACTTCACAAGCATCAGCAGACCACAGATGTCCTATCGGGCATAACCAATCCCGAGCATCATCATCACTTTCCAATCAAACCAATCCTGACCGACCACAAACAACTCCACAACTCGACGACCAATCTAACCTCGACCGACCCCCTACGAACAGAAGTCACTCACCTCTCACCAATAATCCACATAAAAACCGACCTCATACACACAGCCGGGTATCAACCCTCCCCAAAAGCACAACCAGCGACACTCAACCTGATCACTCCCGACCACAACCCAACACCGACCAAACAAACACCAACCGACCACATTCACACTCCCGAACACAACCCAACACCGACCACACAAAAACCAACCGAACACATGACCCAACAACTACAGCTTCCCAGACCGACCACACAAAACAAAACCGACCTCTTACACACTCAACTCCACAACCCATCCCCGACCAAACCGAACCCGACCACCCGAATGAACGCTCCGACTTACCCCGTGTCATTGTCACACGTTCCAAGCACAACCTACACAAACCAATTCAAAAACTTAACCTTCACGCCCAGCTTCTGCAACCTACACTCGAACCCACCACCATTACCCAAGCCCTCAAGGACCCTAAGTGGCGCCAAGCTTTGTCAGAAGAATATAATGCACTACTTCGCAATGGGACATGGGAACTGGTGCCACCCTGTCCGACCAGAACCTGGTCGGCTGTAAGTGGATTTTTCGCACCAAATTTCATGCTAACGGTTCTATTGACAGGTACAAAGCTCGATTAGTTGCCAAGGGATTCCATCAAAGACCTGGCGTAGATTATTATGAAACCTTCAGTCCAGTCATCAAGCCGACCACAGTTCGGATTGTTCTCAGTCTTGCGGTTAGTCAAGGATGGTCTCTCCGACAACTTGACATCAACAATGCCTTTCTTCAAGGCACTCTCACTGAAGATGTTTATATGTCACAACCTTCGGGCTTCATTGATCGGGATCACCCCAATCACGTCTGCAAACTTCGCAAAGCCATCTACGGCCTCAAACAAGCTCCTCGAGCATGGTACCATGAACTGCGTCAATTTCTTCTACAGTCCGGCTTCACCAACTCAATGGCCGACACCTCACTGTTCATCTCCACCAACGCCCAAACCACACTATATCTCTTAGTCTATGTCGACGACATCATCATAACTGGAAATGATGTTGCAACTGTCCGCCGATTCATAGACCAACTCTCTAAGCGCTTCTCACTCAAGGACCTTGGCCAACTTGCATATTTCCTTGGGGTGGAGGTTACTAGCCACAACGATGATCTTTTCCTTAGTCAACGCAAGTACATTGCCGATCTGCTCACCAGAACCCACATGATTACCGCAAAGCCAGCCTCAACTCCTCTGGCGACAAACCCGACACTCACGTTACAATCTGGATCTCCCTTACCTGATCCGACCGAGTACAGAACTATTGTCGGGAGCCTCCAGTATCTCTCCCTCACTCGACTAGACATTGCTTATACTGTAAACAAACTTTCTCAGTTTATGCATCAACCGACCGATGAACATTGGCATGCAGTCAAGCGTCTACTACGATATCTCTGTGGCACTCTGGACCAAGGCATATTTCTCCGCCGAAACTCCCCTCTCTCACTCCATGCCTTTTCCGACGCTGATTGGGCTGGCAACAAGGACGACTTCACCTCCACTGGTGCTTACATAGTTTATCTGGGTCATAATCCTATTTCCTGTAGCTCCAAGAAACAACGCTTTGTTGCACGCTCATCCACTGAGGCCGAGTACCGATCAGTGGCCTCCACTGCTGCCGAACTTAGATGGATTTGTGCTCTCCTTACTGAACTTGGAGTCATTCTCTCTCTCCAACCAGTAATCTACTGTGACAATGTTGGGGCAACCAATCTATGCTCCAATCCTGTTTTCCACTCACGCATGAAACATGTCGCGCTTGACTACCACTTCATCCGAGAACAAGTTCAAAATGGTCTACTCCGGGTCTCCCACATCTCTGGAGCTGATCAACTAGCGGACGCCCTCACCAAACCGCTTGCTCGGTCTCCTTTCAATTCAATCAAGTCCAAGATCGGACTCTCTCCACGACCGTCCATCTTGCGGGGGCATGATAAGATTCCATAATCAAGATAATTGAAGGGAGAAAATCAAGGAATATCTTTTTTGAATCCTTTGTAATTATATCTTTTATCTAGTAGTTAATATCTTTCCTATTTCAAATTTCAAACATTGTGTATTTATAGTACTAAATGTCATTGTAAATAATAAGAGAGAATATATTCTTCTTCAACTTGTCCTCTTCAATTCTACATTATACATCAATATTAATTACATATCAATAATATTAATATCATATTTTTGACGATATTCATATGAAATCCGGACCATAAAACTCTAAACAAAATTTATTGACTAGCCTTCGTTTTAAAAATTATTTTCAAGATAATGGCCCAGTATGAGTAACTTCATGAACGAAATGTGATCAAGATTCAAGTTCAAAGATCAAGGCAGAGGGGAATTACTTTTAAGTGATTATTTACTTGGATAAAAATCAAAGTAGGAGAAATGGGAGCCGCATTGAAATTGCGGACAAATCAGACCGGTGCCTTAGAGACACGTGTTGGTCGGTCGGAATCGACGTGGGGTGTCACTTTAGCCCCAAATCCATTTGTGCAGCGACATGTCATGCAGCCATGTGGATGTGATTTCGTGAATGGACATTGTCACGTGTCCCTGTGCTGTTCATCCATACTTCAGAGCTGTGCCACCGTCTGAATTATATTCTTTAATATAAAATTAAGGGTGGCAAGCCCGGCCCGAGCCCGAGCCCGGCCAACAAAAAAAAAGCCCGGGCCGGGCCGGGCTTTTTTGGGCCCGAATTTAAAAAAAAAAAAAAATTTAAAAATATATAAATATAAAATATATTTACACTATATACAAAGACAATTTATAAATAAATCACAAATTTCATTGATAAATTAACAATTTAAATGATAAAAATAAATAAATATGATATAAACATATTAAAAATATATATATATATATTTATGTTTTTTTTTTTTAATTTTGGCCCGGGCCGGGCCAAAATAGAAAAGCCCGGCCCGGGCCCGAGCCCGAGTCAGGCTTTCGTTTTAAGGCCCGGCCCGGGCTTTTTTCACAACGGGCCGGGCCAAAGCCCGTCGGGCCGAGCCGGGCCGACCGGGCCGGGCCGGGCCAAAGGGCTAAACTGCCACCCTTATATAAAATATGAGAAATGCTAACGAGTGTTTTAAGGGTACTCATCAAAGATCTATTTTAAGAAAAATTTATGGGAAAAATGAAAAATTAATTAATATTTTGACAATTTTTTATATTTCTCATAAGAAATATGTAAAAACTTTATTAAAATAAATTTTTAATGAGTACTTTTAGGATATTTGTTAACATAATCCTTAAAATATAGATTGTCTTAGGGTGAGTATTTAAGAAGAATGAGGATGAGTATTAATTGCAGGTATCATAATGTGAAATATATATATATATATATATATATATATATATAATATATATATATATATATATTATATATATATATATCTTCCAAAATGAGGAATGATCTTTATTCATAAAATTAGACAATTCTCACTCGGAGGAAGATATCCCTAATTTGTATATGAGTAATGATTTATTTACTCATATTTTCCCCAAATTTTATCCCAACTCTCTCACTGTAGTTACAGTGAGCTACAGTAATTCGCTGTAGCTACAGTGAGAGAGTTAGGATAAAATTAAGTAAAAGTGTGAGTAAATTTATCATTTTTGTTTGTATATACATTTGATTGAATCACCTCATATTGTGACATATGTTAACACTATTTTAAGGTTATGCAAATCAGAGAATGACCCATGTATACAATTAGACTATAATTCAATCATTAATCTCTCATCCGATTTCGCAGTCGATTTTCACAAAATATATAGTTGAAAATGCTCTTGTAGTTGTGGCAAAAGTCAAATTTTGATTTGTGCATTGAACTATGGAAGTAATTCTATTTTTCTTCTATTAATTTGTATTTGTAGGTACAAGTTACAATCAAAAGATAAACTTGATTTTGGAATTGAGATGAAAGTTGCTTTTCTTATGTTTCCATACCAGAAGAGGGATTAATAGCACTAACGGATCTATTAAGGGTCCAGTGAGGGCAGTTGCCCCCACTCGCCCCACAAAAAAATAATTTATTTTATATTTTATAAATTTAGTATATAAATATACATTAGAAAATATCAATAATTAAATAACACTCATAAATATATTTATTTATTAAGTTTTACTTTTTTAATATAATATATAGGCTCAAGTCCAAATTAGTTAAAAGAAATCCAATACAGACTTTTACATCAATCACATTCTTAAAAATATCTAAATTAAAACAAATAATAAACAAATAATAATCTCCCTTTCTATAATTCCCTAATCCCTACCGATTTCTTCATTTATCTTCAATTTTGCTTTTTTTTTTCACTACCAGCAATAGCAAACAATTAACGGTTCAATATTTGACAACATTTTACATTTAAATAAATAAATAAAAATCATGTTTATGGTTATGTTTGGTTATTGAACTTATAATTTATGAATATATTTGTAGTGATTTTTTACTAAATTACGTCGTGTACAGTTGTAATATATAAAATATTCACATATCAATATAAATATAATATTTTATAGGTTTTTTACTTAACTTTGCCCCCGATAATTTGATTTTCTGAATATGCCACTTATTAACATAATTATGCTTTTTGGTTTGTTGGAAAAATGTGCTTTGAGGAATTATAAGGTAAGTGGAATCTGAGAATTATAAATTTGATTTAAAATAAAAGAATTATTTACGTTTTACTATTAAAGTTATGATAAAATAACAATTGGGTACTATGAATATTAACATATTACATATTACTACTAAACTTATATAAAATTTAACATTTTACTATTTTTCCATCTAAACCGTTAGTTGATCGTCAATTAATCTTTTAAAAGACTGTTTTATCCTCAAAATAAAATAAATGTGAAAATTACAATTATACCATTTAAAAAACATATCTAAATATTGTATATAACAATAAAAGAGATGCAATCAACAATCACATTTATAAAAATATTTTAGTCTCTAAACTGTCCATATAACCCAACAAAATAAAGAATTTAATTTACCAAAATAATTTAATGATTAATATTCTCATAATATCCCAAATATTTTAAAGTATAATAATAAAAGAGATGTACTCAAGAATCATTAATTTTTTGTTCAATTATATTCTTGGCAGTGAAGGGGAACAATAAAGACAATGAGTAATCATACTGTCAATATCTTTTTTATTTTTTATTGTTGTTATTCCTTTCGTAATGACAACATTACCCTTAGTTTTTTTTTTTTTTGAATATTTATAATTTATAATAATTTGTGGGTTAAGACTCTTTTATCATTACAATGTCAACATGATATCATGGTCAACTGACGATCAACTAACAGTTTGGATGAAAAAATAGTTAAATATTAAATTTTATATAAATTTATTAATAAAATATAATATGTTAATATTCATATTACCAAATTATTATTTTATCATAATTTTAATAATAAAACGTAAATAACCCAAAATAAAAATGTTCAAAAATTAATTTTAGAAATTCTTTTGAACCAATGGTTGAATCCCCACCTGGACCCAAAGTAGCACCGTACTATATACGTGAATCCCCACCTTGACCCAAAATAGCACCGCACTGTATACGTGAATCCCCACCTGAATCCAAAGTAGTACCGCACTGTATACGTGTACTTTTGGTTAGCCATTACTTTTCCACTACATGAATGTGGAAGAAAGAAAGTATAATATAATGCATGCAATCACCAGAAGAATCCAAGCCCAGTGATATAGACACATCGTTAAATAATCTTCGCTGGTTCATTTAAAAAACTTTACCTATATCATCGTAAATTAATATGCATCATAAAATTGGAGGAATGTCAATCTAGGTTAGGATTTATAAATTATAATAATTAATTTATATCGTTAAATCATTTCATGATTAAATGATACAAATCTTGATATTATATTCAACGATCTGAATACAAATCCATCACATTTTAATTCAATTCATTTAGAATTCGACACACATTCGTGAATAATTTTTTATTTTTTGTCACCCAACAAAAGGTGGGACTTAAAGAATCTGGCCGAGTGACAAATATAAATATAAATATATAGTAAAGTATGGGGGTGTGAGGATTCTGGAGGGAGGGAGAGGTGGGTTTTGCCTTTTGATGTGGTGGGGGTGGCATAAATTGGTTGGGTTAGTGAGGGACAATCCCACGAGATCATATATTAACTCTACTCATCTATATCCTATTTGGCTGGCCCTTCAATATTTTACTTTCCTATCCTCCTCCTTTATATATATTTCCTCATTCGCCTTTTTCTTTTTCGTTTCCCTTCTTTCCTTAATTATCCTCCAATAATATATATATATATATATACACAATTAGACTTCAATTCACACTTTATAATTTATATAAAGTTCATAATCAATTAAAAAACATAAGATTTTTATATCTTTATATACCATTACAGTACACATATTATCCACATAAACATTATTTGAACCGTGTGTATATATATATATATATATATATATTATATATATATATATATATATATATATATATGTATAGGATTTGGAGTTCTTATTAAAATAAATTAGGTAGCAACAATATGATGCATGCGTGTCAAATCTTCAATCATGAAACGTGGAACTGTTGTACCGACTCTAAAAATATTTTTTTTTTTAATTTTATATATATATGTTTTCTGTTTTTAACCTTTAGTTATTGTTTTATTAATGAGGAATCGCTCGTTATATAGTTTTCATTTTTTAAGCAAATATACTTGCATTTGCAATTAAAAAAAAAAAAAAAACTTTCGAGATAATGACATTTTTTTGGATAATTAATTTGAGATTATTTTGCTTTAAAAATATAAAGTTTAACACAATAAGTTGATAATAAATTGCACTTGCACGATCAATTATTAATAATCATTTTTATTTGCGAGCTTTCCATGCATGCAATCCAAAAAAAAAAAAAAATGCACTTGCATGATCAATTATTAATAATCATTTTGATTTGCGAGTTTTCCATGCACGCAATCCTAATTTTATTGATCTGGAGAATTTTTTGAAGAATATGGAGGGATAAATGGAAATGGCCATAAACCTTAATTAGTTAATAAAAATAAAATTTAGCAATAGTGTCATAATGTCATGGTTATGTTAGGTTGAAGGGCAGCACAGGCGTGACCAATGCTCGAGGTTTAATGCAATTTACGATACTGAATTAATTATCAAAGATTGTGTTGATTTTGATATAATAAAATGGGTTTTGGTAATGTACCCGATATCCATATTGAGGGAATTAATTGAATGTTTTTTTTAGCAAGGTCCAAATCTCTCATATATATATATATATATAAACTTTAGCTTAGACCTTAACGAATCATTATTTATTCGGTCCATATGGGATGGGAACAAGACTCAAAAATTGATAGAGCCATGCACAAAAATTATAAGAATAATGTTAGTAAACTAATAGAATTATGCCAAAAGATTAATAATTATATGATTTTTCTATTCACTCACGGCACTATAATACATGCGAACAAATGAGCTAATATCTATTAACAAATTTTAAATATTTATAATTAAACTTAAAATCGATATATGTTTCATATTCAATGTTATAAATTTAAAATTTAATACCTTATTTCAAATTTAATTGTCATTATTTCTACTTCAATATCTCGATATAGATATGAGAGATGCAGTAGTTGAAAAAAGGTGACAAAATAGAAGAGAGAGAAATAATATAAAGGCGGCAAAGTCACTGTTGGGAACTTGAACCGTCAGCTGCTACCAGCTTGTCTATGGAATTTCTGACACATCCTTTTAACTATTTAACTCCACAATATGCAGATCAGCTTTCACTTCCCACGAGAGATCTATCTCTGTATATAAACATTACATTTAATTTGTAAAATTCCAGAGTCACCATTTCCCAAATGAGGGTAAGAAGCTAGGCTTATGATATGCTTTAAATTTTATTAAGGCAAATTATTTTAGTTCTTGTCCTGTTTCATTGCAGATATTCAATTGGATGCAAAACAAGCTCAATGGAAGACATTCAAGCAAGAAACCAGACTTGGTTTCATCAAAGGCAAATTGTAATCTTTTAAAGATCTTATTATATATGTTGACATACATAAATCATAATATCAATTGGTTTCATTTTGTTGTAGCTTGTGATTATACATTTGTGTGATGTATGCAGATTTTGTAAAGGAAGAATCTTGCAAAGAAGAATTTGTGGAGTGGCCTCATGGGTTGCTAGCAATTGGGACAATTGGAAATATAAATTTGAAGGACCTGGATCAAGAATCCCAAGATCCTACACCTGAAGAAGTGGCAAGACTCCGAAATGAAGTAAACTTGTTATTGAATGAACATTCAGATTCGGAAGCTGAAAAGACCAACAATATTGATTCAATTTCTGATGATTCAAATCTTCACAGAAGCACAACTGTTGCTTTTAGCAGAGCTGGGAAAGATATTAGCTTTGATAGTACTAAAAGTGGTGTCATTAGCAAAAAGTCATTGTCTTTTCTTCTTAAGAAGATGATTGCTTGTAGAAGTGGGTTTGCTCCTGCCCCGAGTTTAAAAGATCCAGTCTTTGAATCCCGACTGGAAAAGGTACATTTAGCATCTGTATTTTAAAACGTGCGAACGTGATTATTTAATTTTGTTTATGACTTGTGTGCAGATAACAAGGGCAATACTTCACAAGAAAATGAAAATATATCCCCAAAGTTCAAATACAACTTTGTCTAGTAAAAAATACTTAAAGAACAGATCAGTAAATACGTCCAAGTCTACTGATGAGATACATGAGGATGCTGTAAATGAAACAGAGAACGGAAGCAAATGGGTCAAGACAGATTCTGAATGTAAGTTTTTATATGATAACCAAAATGGCATAATTAATGCATATAATTTTTAGATGCTTTGTAGTAATTGTGTGAATTTCTTGATTGCAGATATTGTTCTAGAGATATAACTTGCCTTTGCATTCGTCCTAGCTGAAGAAATTAAATGGTAAGAAGGTTACTTTTAACATAATGATTTTGGACACATGGGTTCTTCTGGTTTAAGTTGATTTTAATGCTCTGCAGGTATTTAGGAATTGTTCCTCTTGCTTGGGTTGGAGCCAATTTCTGGAAAATGTGGCACACTTTTAGAGAATAAAGATCTGATGATTTTTCTTTTTTTTTTTCTTGGCCAAATGTGCCAATTGTTAATTCTGTGATGCCTAGCTCTCAGCTTGAAGGGGAGCTACAGTGGCACTCAGTTGATCAGATTGAGCTATATTTTGTGAAAAATATAATAAATTAAAATCTAAAAAGTAGTAATTGATTCACAAAATTGAAGCAATTCAATGCTTGTGATGCATGATGTGCCATTAAGTTTGAGTAGTTCCTATGGATAGAATTATGTTGCCATTAAGTTTGAGTTGTTCCTATGGAAGCGTATGAATGTGATATGACACTAATTTCTAATTAACTTTATTTTTATTTATTTACCATATAGTTGTTTTTAAATTAGTTGATTTGTAGTTGGTTTTTTTAGGGTTGTAATCTTTAAGTATTATCTTTATTTAAGGTTATTCCATAAAAGAAGTCAGAAAATTTATGATGGCGATTTTCAAGTATTTGAATCCATAATAGAATGGGCTTGAATTTGGATAAAAATCTTGCATATATTATATATGAAATTTAATTATTTAACATCATAATCTTGTAATGTAATATGAGCTTAAATTTTTTTAATATTGTAATATTTTAGAATGCCCTAAAATATGTGATTCTCATCAACATTAGGGAAATTTTGTGTTTAAATTTTCATACCACAATGCCGGATATTGGCTTTTGATTATTTTGCTGAATAATATCAAAGCAACCCTTCTAATCTTAAAAAATATAAAAATTCAATTTACAATTTTGAAATTGTATCATATTTTGAATATACTTCACTTAGACTAATGCACCGTTTGATATAAAATTTATGAGTTTATAAACTAATTTATATTTTCAATGTAATATTTATAAACTACCTTATATTCTCAATCAATACTTTATATTAAACGGTGCCTAAGAGTCTGATAATAACTTTGAAGTTAAGATGATTTTTTATCATAGTTATTTGTTTAAAAAAAAAGCATAGTACCTAACTATCTTTAATGAAATTATTATTCAAAAATTATATTTATCAAACATTATCAATTTTTATTTTACCGTTAGAACTTTCATTTTACAATATCAGATTATCAAATGAAACCTAAATTTTTCATTATGTTTCCGAGAATATGACGGTGCTTAATTTATCCGGTGCGGAGAAGAGATAAGAGCTTTAAGCAATTACGAGATACCATATTTTCATTACATACACTTGTATATATACAATCTCATTTTTATATACAAACACTTATTTCTCGTTCATGTTTTTTATTTTATTTTATTTTATTTTTAATTTGACTGAATTAAGGGAATGCATCCTCATTAATAGAGGACTACATATACTGAAATATTTTTTTTACATGCATAACAAAAAAATAATAATAACAATCCTAAGTTAACAAGACAAATGCAGTGATCATATTGGAGTTTATAAATAGATTTTGTCTTTAAACTTAATTTTCACTAATATTTGATCCGCCATCAAAAGGGTTGAGAATATATTATTATATAAATTAATATTACTAATGCGGTTTCGGTGGTTCATAAACTGTTTTATGTAATCATATTTTATATTTAAAAAATAATTTCGATGTACTTTTCTAATATTTTAATTATGAGTAAAAGTTAAAAAAATTTACTCTTACTAAATTCAATTTTTAAAATAAATCACAATTAAAAATCACAATTTATTTATCATTAACCAAACACTTGAAAATTAAGTTTTGAGCGCAATACATTTTTATAATTTCACTACAAGTCAAACTACGACGCAAACTCCAATGGAGTCCAAAAGGCGAAAACCACCGCTCCAGTAATTATTTTTACAATAATAATATATTCACGTAATTGTGCATATTTTAAAAAATTCAAAAAAAAAAAAAAATTCAAAACAAGACAAAAGTTTTATTTGTTTTTACTGTTTATATGCATAATTATTTGCATATATTATATTTTGTTACTTTTTACTAATGAAAAATATTTTTGGTGCATTTTAAAGTGTGTATGGAAAAAGCTTTCCAGTCAAATAAAATTTTTTGGGTGAAAATTAAGCTAAAATTTTCTAAAAAACAACTATTAAATACTTTGCAGATTTTTTGTTAATTAAAAGTAATTATTCAAGAATACAGGATGTACTTCAAAATTGAAACAATATTTATTTAATATTTTTTTTCCTCCGGTTGAACTGAAGTATACGCCAATCAGGAAGAAAAATAAAAATAAGAACACAGAAATATGATATAGTTCTGTAATTAGGTTTCAGAATTTTCCCATTTTTCTTTAATGTTGAATAAAGGTGAGAGCTTTGCACTGAAATTAAATTAGGGTTTTGGTTTGTTTCTAAATTGGAGAAAAGAAAAGGAGAAAGATTTGGTGGGTGGTATATTAATTTATGAAAAGTGGTTTTTGCTGAAGAGCCAATGTATTTAGCAGGCATTAGAAGAAATATTATTAGCAAAAGTCAACAACTCAGAATTCTTCAATGTCGTGGGCGAGCCCTGATGATGTCTTTCTCTCCACTTCCCTCGCCACCTATCTTGACAGTAATCTATCTCTCTCTCTTTCTCTATAAATATATGTATGTATGTATGTATGTATGTGTTTGTGTGTTTATATGTATGAATGTATTTTTATTTGATGCTTTGTTAATTGGGATGCACATTCTATGCAATTGGGTTTCTTTAATTTTGTTTGTTTGGGGGTTTCTAGTTACTCATTAGATATATTTTGTGTTCATGTTACTGTTTGATTTAGAGGGTTTTTCAGTGGTTGAATTCTGTTTGTTGTTCTTGTTGATGCAGAATCAAGAAGGAAATTTTGGTGTAATTTGTGATGTGCTTGATTGAAGGCAATGTGCTGCTATTTTTGCCTTGATTCTGTTCTTTCGGTTTTTTCCTCTTGTAGTATTAGTATTGTATAGTTATGTTAATTTTATAATATATTTATTGGTTTTATTACCAAATGCAAGTATTGATTGGAGATTTGCTAAGTAGTAGTATCAAAGATGGATAGAATGGAGTATAATTCCACTTAAGTAGAAGGCAATGTTGATGTATATTGAGAGCCTGTGTGAAAAGCCATTTATACACAGACAGACAAAATATAGAAAGGGATAGGTGATGTCAGGCATCCAGTTGCTAAAATATTCTTCCAACTTCCAACATTAAATCCCCATGCCATACTTGCATATGAACTTTTGAATTACAAGTTCAAGTTTAAAGATTCCTGCTTTCTTGTCTTTATGAAACTGGCAAATGATCCCACCAAAGGATTGACTCATTGAACACTGTCGAGGGCTTATTCCATATTAATGATATATAAATTATACCAAGAGTCATGATAAGACAACTGAGAGAGTTGCTTCATTTATTGTTGCATCAAAACTGTTCTAAATTTTCTTCATTGTCACTTCAGAGTCTTATCCGTTTGGTATCTCGAGGTTGACCCCATAACAATTTGACATGGCCGTCCAAAAAAGTTTCAGTTATTGTAGTAGAGCTCAATATGGAAACTCACTCCCAGAAGTTATTTATTGTTTGTGAAAATGAAGCTTTAAGGGTACACTGAGTGACTGTTTTGGTATTGGGTACTTTTGTAGTCTTCCCTGGGAATCGGAATTATTTGGTGATCTGCCTTTTTGTTTCTTAGATTCTCAGCAGGGGCACAGGATTTGTTTCGTTTGTATTTATTCTTTCCCAGCAATTATTCATACTGTTCTTAATTTCTTTCATGAGGCTCTTTGGAGATTTTTATACCTATACAAATTCCTAAAAAATATTACACGATGTCAAGTAAATGTAGGATAATTAGTTCATTGCAAATTATTTGGCCTCATGCCTTGATTTTTTTTTCGCAGACAAAATTATTGTCTTGCTGAGAGATGGACGGAAGCTCTTGGGTTTACTCCGCTCATTTGACCAATTTGGTAGTATATCCATATCATACTGTTTGCTAATTTAGTATGCCCTGATCTCTTTGAACCTTAGTTGTTGATGAAATTTACTCTTCTGGTGCACAGCTAATGTTGCTCTTGAAGGTGCTTGTGAGCGAATCATTGTTGGAGATCTTTATTGTGACATCCCCTTAGGTCTGTATGTAATCCGTGGGGAGAATGTTGTCTTAATTGGAGAGCTGGTATATTGTTTTGTATATTGCTCTTTCAGACTTTGTTCCATTCAATTTCTTCAGCAAATATTTTATCTTTTTTTTGCTACTTGTTATATAGGATTTAGAGAAGGAGGAGCTCCCCCCCCACATGACTCGTGTATCAACAGCAGAGATAAAAAGTGTAAGTGCCCTGACTCAAGTGTTGGTTAATACATATGCTGCGATTTTCAGTTCAATTCTCTTGTATGTTGGGGTGCATAGTTGAAGCACACGATGGGATTGTGATTTATTATTGCTTCGTGGTTTCGACGACAGTAGGAAATGTCCTAGGATATTGTCCCACCGCAAGGTGATGATTGGTTCGGATTCTTAATGCCATGGACTAATATTCTAGGTTGGGTACAAGTATCTGCTGGCTTATATTACTGGGAACTTCATTCTTTTGGGGTCACTCACACAAAAAGATTTAATAGATGAATGCCTTTTGTGGCTTAGAAGGTAGGACAGTTACCTAGAATACTGTCCCATCATGAGGCGGTGAGTAGTGGTGAGCTTCTATTTGCAATGAACTAATATGCCTGTTTAGATTGCAGCTTCTGTTGGCTTATATAATTTGAAATCCTTCTCTTGGTACACACAGAGTCATAAAAATGTACATGTATGCATACTAGTTGATTCGGTTCCTAGAAATCAAACCTTTTTTTTTGGGGGGCAAAGTGAACAAGTTTCAAGATCTGATTTGGTGTTGAATCTACATACTGCTAGATGTTTGAAATTAATGGATGCTACCGTCTTTTTAGAAGTTTTTTATTATTGCTGTCTTCAGCAAAGGGATTTTAAAGCTAGTTTGTATTCTTGTATTAAGATATGCAGAATGATTATGACTGGCCGTCACCCTAGACCTCTTTGCTGGGTCATGTACCAAGTTGATCAGATTGACGTGTGAAACCTCTTATGAAATCTTATTTTCTTGACATTTTCCCCACATTAGGTTATCTTTTTCTAGTGTTGTAGATAGCTATTTTACTTTAGATTGTGCGAAACAAAATGCAAACCTTGTAGATAGCTATTTTACTTTAGATTGTCAGAAACAAAATGCTAACCTTATACTGAATTTCTGTGCTTCATCGTTACAAAAATTCATGTATGCCATTGTTATTCCACATTATGATTAGCTTATCTCCATTTACTCCTTTCCTTTCTTCAGGCTCAGAAAGCAGAAAAGGATGCTACAGTTTTAAAGGGCTGCATGAGAAAAAGAATGGAGTTCCTTGATTTTGATTAACATGTTCTGCCATTTTGTTACAAGTTCTTGCCGTGTTTGCGAATTTTAGTACAGTGGTGTCCCAAAAGATGGAATAGAGTGAGAAAAGCAGAGGTTATTCATGCACCCTGTGGTGCCAGATGAGGAAGTCAAAAGGGGAAAGAGAATTAGTAACACTTCTGAAGACCTTGTTTGCTAAAACTCGGTACAGAATGTGGCCTTTCATCTCTTAGAGTTGGAGCAATGATGCTATTTCTTTACACGTCTATACCATGTGGGTTACTGGGTTTCTTCAGTTTTAGTTGGGTTTTAGATACTTGTAGTTACACAAGAAATTATGTTTAATTATTCTCTCTTCAGTTCACTCCCTCTTTTCCAGCATTTTGTAATGGCACAGTCATTTCCAATTCATTTGTAAGTTGGTTATGTTCATCACATAATAACATTCAAATAGCTGCATGCTACAAAATAGAAAGAAAAAAATTTCGTATACGCTACAGTGAAATGTTTAACTATCTTTTGTATTTGTTGAACATAAAACAGTGGCTGAGATCAAGCCATTAAAAGAAAAAACCGACACTCTTGACATAAGATTCCAACAGTTCCAGGAATTAAAAATCTGAAAGTTCATGGCCTTTCAAGTTTCAGTATCAATCACCGGACTATATTATTCTGTATTCATTACGTTCACTTGGAAAGTAAGTCATCTGAATAGGGCACAAGCCCTTACAAAAGATTAAGATCTTCAATCATCGCAGAAGGCGTCTCTTTACTCAGGGAAAGGTGAGTAAAGAGAGGAAGGGTTCGTGATTGGGAAAGTGTGAAACGAGCTCAGAGCGTTTTGCTAGCTCAAAGTCTTCAAACTGAAAAGCAGGTGCACAAGTGCATCCCACAAGGGAGTAGTGACTCTCAGCATCCCTTGATTCAACCTTGCTCACCGATCCATCTGGAGAAATATGAATGTCCTTTGTTGGAAATGAACCAAACCACACATTTGGGGGCACTGTGTACTGTGGTTGCTGATTGCTTCCAAGATCACTGCCAAGGCATGTCAATTTGATAGTCCCATCTTTGTCATTCAGCTCAAATATCTGAGAAGACTTAAGGATTAGAAACAGCAAAACTGCAAGAGAATTTTGGTTCTGAGATCAAAGAATCTTCTTTAAGAAAATTCTATTTTGGATTCATAAGTTTATGGAGCTGAGGTAGAGAAAATATGTTGACTACCTTCGTAGATGCATTAAATCAAAAATAAAAATAAATATTCACCTTCCAAGGACAATAAAGCTGAGTTTGGTAAAGAGCATTGCACTGAGAGTATAAGCTATGAAATAAACGCTAGAGTATAAGTTTGCGTAAAAAAATAATTTCATGTTGTGAGATTATAATTTTATGAACATTAACGTTAGCGTTGACGACGCGTTTGGTGGAGCATTTTAACGCTAGCGTTAATGCTCATAAAACGCTTCCCCAAATGCTAGCTAAATGATATTGAGAAGTCCAATAAATGCACACTCTTCCTATCAATCATAGTTAAGCTAGGATCAGTCATACCGTAATAGGTTCTCCCACGTAAAAATGCCAGGTTTCTGCACATGGTATTCGATGGAGGTGTGACACACTACCAGATGGTAGCAGGAAGTATATAGCTGTGCTGACAGGGCGATCAACTTTGTCTGCAGAGAATTTTCATCATATCATTGAAATGAACAGAAATGAAAAGGCTAGGACTCCATTTGGTATTGAGTTACTGTGAAATGGAAGCGATGGCTGTCTCGTAATGGAAAAATAACTTGATCATGAATTGAGAACAAAAATGCTTTTATGATCATAAATCCTAAATCTATCACTTCAATCCCAAACACATCCTAAATTGTTTTATAAAGACACGGGTAGTCGGACAAGAATCTGGAAAGAAAATACCTGATTAAGTTTCAGCACTTGAAGTCGCAGACATTACAAGCTCTTAAATAATGAGATGATTGTCCAATTTCACCAATTTTTAGGTTAAATAACATTTCTTTTCATGGAATATATTCGATTTACAGAAAAGTTGCCAGTTTCCATCGAGACCTCAAAATCAAACTGAAAATATTACTACTGAATGAAATTTATGAACTTCATCATACATGTTCCACCTATGAGATCACTAAACTACAATAAAGATTCATTCAGAAGATGGAGAGCAAGATTCAAAAAACTCTTAATACCAACTTAAAATATCGGAAAGTCGGGTTTTAGTTCAAGTCAACATCATTTATTCAGAGTAAGTATTGTGAAATGATTTTTCAAAAATAAAAAATAAAAAATTGAGACTTCCAAGTTCATGCAGTATTAACACTCCATATACTCTCTAAAGCATCCAAAAATTGGTCCCCTTGAAATAGTACTAAAGAATGTACAAATAATATGAACTAACCATAAGATTCAATCTAAACGAAAGAATAATCCATACCCAGATTAGCAAAATAGATACTTTAGCTTGATTTATAGGAAAATTGATCCAAAAACAGTGAAATCATTATACAACATTTAAAAGATAAAGGAAAGTGAAGACTTTACATTCAGAGGGAAGATGAGACTTGGACAAAATAACAGAAGCGTCCCTAAACGTTTCTGCGTAAAAGCCACCTTCTGGGATTTCACTGTCCATACCCAGATTAGCAAAATAGATACTTTAGCTTGATTTATAGGAAAATTGATCCAAAAACAGTGAAATCATTATACAACATTTAAAAGATAAAGGAAAGTGAAGACTTTACATTCAGAGGGAAGATGAGACTTGGACAAAATAACAGAAGCGTCCCTAAACGTTTCTGCGTAAAAGCCACCTTCTGGGTGTGGCTTCAGATCCAATTTAGCTGCAATCTCTGATGCGGTAACCATTTGTTGAAATTTTGCTTCTCCTGTTATCCGACTCAATTTGCAGGACTCGGTAACAAATACTAGTCTACAACAACACTACAGATCTTCAACGTGTCAGATCAATGTCGATAACAATTGGCCCACATTTTTTGACTTTGAATTAATGTTAATAATTTATCATTATACATCTAAACATAATCATGTCTCTAAGAGGAGGCTTACTGATGAAAAACTCGGGATGAGTTTATGAGTTTAAATTTAGTAAGTACGTTTTTTTTCGTAAGAATCTGAGGTAGATGAGAGTTTTATCTAGTTCGTTAAAACACCAAAAGTGATTTGGTGGCGGAATTATTATACACTGTACATTCCAACAACAAAAAATTTATTTATTATCGTCATCATTATTATTAATTTATTATACAATAATCATATTATTATTATTCACCTAATTATCGTCATCAACATCATCATCATGACCATAATTTATTTTATTATATTTGATTTTCCACAGCATTAATTCTAAATTTTCCTTTTTACGATGAATCGAAAAAAAATGCATGCTTTTCTGATGTAGCATTATATACCCATTTCATTACTCCTGAATGAGTAGGCCTTTGAATAAAAATATAACAAAACACTTGTAAATCTATTTATTTCATTGGTAATATGTTAATTAAGGAAAGAAACTCTTGAATTGTTCTATATCATATTTAAAATGAAAAGTCTTTCTACAGAGAATACATGAAGTTAAAATAAGAAGGAAAAAATACTGATAATAATATATATTTAAGTCATAAATTTTAGAGATTCTAAAATCATATTTTAGGGATTCAAGAGATTATAAAGAATTAATTCAAATGATTATTTTCTTTAACACCCCCTCAAACTCAAACTGATAACAAGTTTGATGTCACATCTTGAAACTGAGTGTGGGAGTCTTGAAACTTTAGCACTAAATACTTGAGACTAGGGACTCGGTGGAGTTTGGAAACTTGGGGATCTTGAAGTTGAAAATCATGATAAGCTTGAACTATGAAGTCTGATGGGAAATTTTTAACCAATGAAATATGAATGGGGAGCTTTTCTACGAAGTTCGATAGAAGGAGTTTCTAAAAACATAAATTTATGAAGTTTTTAGAAACCACAAAGTAATTCAGTGGTTAAAAATCTAAAAGACCACCAAAATATCAAAAAAAAAATGAGATCATTTGGAGTGGTCGAAAATTTAATAGGTCACTAAAATGAAAAGAAATCAGACAAAGTGATCCCGTGAAATAGTCGGAACTCTATAAGACCACCAAAACGAGAGAAATCCAAAAGAGAAAATCCAAAATTTCAAATATTGTCCAAAATAATCCCCAAAAATTTAAAAACTTGACAAATAAAAATAAAACCAAATTACCATATGCCACACATGAGAGTGGATGCAACAAAATTTAAGGATTATAAAATCATATTTTAGAGATCATAGAGAATTAACTCAAAAATGTAAAATGACAATTAACACCGAGGTGAAGAGAAGAGTTATTAGAAGCATTACAAGTGCGCTATAGAAAAGCCAGATTCGACGTCTGGGTTGTGCTTCGTTCATCCCCAAAGTAGCAATCATGGAAAGCTTGTTTCGTGGCTGGCCTATAAGGCTAGGAAGAACAACAGATCATCACCAGCAAACCCAGTCTGCATTAAGATTAGTGTTTGTTATAAACTTGTAGCAAGTATCAGTACGGTTTGAATGACGGTGAGAAAAAAAAGTTAAATGAATTCACTTACCTACGCTAAGCCTGTGCCGCTATCACAAACAATTCGCCGGAATTCAATATAAAGAAGAAAAAAGGAGGCCAAAGAAAGAGGGTATTTCAACATTGGCTTTCTCTCTTCCTGAATAACCATTTTTGCCAGTATCATTTATCTATCTATTTCATATTTCTTTATCATCTGGGTTATGGATTTAGCCTCTGTTTCGTATGTTTTCTTATAAAATTGTGAATAATCATTGAAGCCAATGATACACATATGAAATAGTTTTGTCGACGGCAAGTTTCTTAATTTTTTTATCCGCTTTAATCATTTTGTTCTATAGGATTTTATATATGAGAAGAATTTTATGGAATTAATGAAATATTATTGGATATATTTGTCATTATATCTATTTTTAAAAAATTCATTAGTCTCTACTCCCAAAACCCAAATTTTGAGCTCTTGCTATTAGAGACAAAATAACTTTTATAATCCCTAAAATGTCTCCTCAAAATTATAACTAAACACTTTCAAAATTTTTGAAAAATACTTTTGTAATTAAAAATTTTCTTCTACCTATACTTAGGGGTGTGCATCGGTCGGTTCGGTCGGTTAATCCTTGATTTTTTAACCGTAACCGAAATTTTCGGTTAAATAAAAGTGTGACCGATTTAACCAATTTATTGACACATAACCATCAACCAATTAACCATTATATTTTGCTCAGTTATGATTAATTTGGTTATTAACCAATCCAAAAATTAAAATTTAATATTTTTTTATAATTTTTAATTAGTAAATTATATATGATATATGTCGGTTCTACTGATTTTTTCGGAATGTTTCAACCATTCGAACCACTGACGCATTAAATTTTTTGGATCACTAATTCGATCACATATCCGATTCTAAAAATACCGATTCTAAATAACATTTGATTAAATATATCTATATTTAATTACATGCGAGAGAAATATTTTTTAAACCCTCGATGATTGTCACGGCCTCATATTTCCTTCCAAACCTGCCATGTTAGAAATTTCAAGGGTCACGAATTCACCACGATGCAAAGTCTACACATTTGAAATTCTATGTATTTTTTACCTTTAAATTCTTGAGAGAAATTAAAAAGAGTCAAAACCAAGCTGTAATGTAGCTTGTCATTTGAATTTTATCAATTTTATTTTCGGGTAGTATTATCAAATCAATATAACTACAATCAATTGAGAGTTTACATGCAGACTATTTTAACTCTAAAAAAAATAAAGGATTCGCACGCGCTAATATATATATATATATATATATATATATATATATATAGTTTAATTTCGGTTAATCGGTCGGTTCGGTTATACGAATCTCATAACCGTAACCGAACCGAATAACCGAAAAAGTTAAAAAATTTAACCTCAATAACCGAATTAACCGAACCGTATAAAAAAATGGATCGGAACGGTTCGGTTAATCGGTTAAAACCGATTAATGCACACCCCTACCTATACTAAAAGATATATCAAACAGACACTTAGTATGCGTCCAATATAGGGTCGGGTCAACCGTTGACCCGACTCGACCCGCGCGGGTTTAAAAAAAATTAAAAAAATTTCATTCCGACCTGAAATTTCCGAGTTGGGTAACGGGTTTGATACTAAAACCTGACCCGACCTGACCCTATAATATTTTTATTATTTTTCTAAATTTTTTATTATTTTTCTAAAAAATTTATTATTTTTTTAAAAAAAATTACTATTATTTCATTTATTTATTACTTTTGTTGTATTAAAACTTTATATCTATGATAATTTTCATGACATAAAATAACTAATATTTATATTTCAAATTAATTAAATCATTAAAAAAAATTCCGACCCGACCAGAACCCGATCGGGTTTCACCTCCGCGTGACCCGACCCTTGACCCAACCCAATCGGATCTCACAAAATTTTAAAAAACCCGACAAAATTTTAAAAAACCCGACCTGACCCGCCGTAAACACCCTTAATATTAATATTGTATAGTTATAGTAATTTTATAATATATTTATTGGTTTTATTACTTGGTATAAACATCTCCCAGCCGCCTGTCAGAAGATGCATTATTGGTCCAAATTTGAAAAATCCCAAGAGTTCCAATGACCCATTTACTTAATCTAAGTATAAATTAACTTCAATTTAAATAAATATTTTTATCAATCAATAAAAAAAGTGGACAATATTACCCTTAATTTTACTTTTCTCATACTTCACAATTCACTCTCATATTCTTCAAAACAATCCTTACCTCACCAATTTCGAAATTTGGCTTAAAAAACTCAATTTTAGTAATAACTTTTTCTTTTTAAGGTTTGTAAAATATCTTTATTGTGTATTTTTTATTGGATTACCTTGAAAATAAAATAAAGTGTTTTATATAGGAAATTGGTAATGGGTCAAAATTGTAAATTTCCCAAATTAGAGGCAGCTGAAACTTTTTTTTACTTCTATCATATGAACTGACTTGCATCATAGCAATATGGTTTTCCTTTTACATTTTCCATATGATTTTAGGCTCCAAGCATGTCATTAATCATATATAGTAGAAACATCATAATGTAAGCACAATTGATATTACTGTAAGCTCAATCATTAACTTGCATTTCACTTGTATAGCTGAAAAAGAAGTAGATATTATTAGCATTCTGAGTGATTGACCAGAAAACAAAAAAAAAAAAAAAAAAGAGTTATTTCAGCAAAGATACAAGTAACTATATTGAGATAACTTCAAATAGCACTCAAAACTTTCAGTGCCATTGGCAGAAATCAGACTATGGACAAAGGAAATAGTTAAGGTCATTCACTACAACCAACATACACATAATATCTCCCAGTCTGAACCCCAGTCAGAAGCAATTGCATTGAGCAACACAAAATAGTTCCCTAGTCCTAACTAAGCAAGCTGCAAATCAATGCTTGCCACAAATCTTTTAAGTTATCCAACCATTAGCGGTCATCTTTGAAATACTTTACTCACAAATCCTTGCAGAGAACTACCCATTCCAGCACCAACAGCTTCAGCCAAATACGTTGCCTGCAAAAACATCATTCCGTTAAAGGTTTTCACTCTTACTACCCCATATCCTCTTTGAGGCTTCATAGAGAAAATAAACATAACTCGAAACGCAAGCAAACGACTGAGAGACTACCTCTTGAATGGTTTTCTTCAAATCAAAAGCATCTCTCACTCGATCATCCAAGAATCTCCATGTGTCACGAAACTCTGCCAACGAATAACACAATATTAGAAGAAACATAATCCACATCATTTCATCTCCATGTGAATGGAAGACCCTCCATGACGAGCAAAAAGCAAAAGAGATTATTTGCTGGCCCTTCCCTTTTGGCTACATTCTATCTCATAATGCTATAAAAAGCCCAATCTACTCACCGAACTTGATCTGAGCAATCAACAGTAAAAATTAAACTACCCTACTCGCTATAAATCCACAAAATGTATAACCACTACTTCAAAATCACCCTCTCAATGTTCATTACCTGATAATAAGCAATCAACTACATCTAATGTTAATGGGGAGAAACAAAAGCCTGGCAAAGGTAAAATGTATGTCAAAATCCATGCATGCTCACATAATATAAAGAGAACAAACCTGGGGAACTATCAGTCAGCATGTAAATCTCAGTTGTCGAATAAATTCCTCCAAGAACAGTGCGCTTCACATACCAATCAATATCCGAAGCGTCATCACCATCAGCATGCCAAATCTCATCAACCAGCATTGCTCTCTGCTTAAAACTTGTTGGAACATTCAATGGCTGTGCCTGGCAAAGGAAATCGCAAAACCAATTCGTAAACAATTTAAATTCCAATTAACAAAAAGAAAAAAAGAGCACAATGACAACGATTAGTACTTGAATGCTAAGAGCTTGAGGCCACTTTGATATGTAAGGAGCTTGCATTTCTAGTCGAATTCGAACCAGCTTCGAGATTCGTTGACTTGGTATCAAGTTCTTTAAATCCTCCCCCGAGTCAATTCTATCAATAAGCTTTTGTAAGCAATCGTCCATGAAAAACTGAACAAATAAAAGAATCAATTCGCAATTAGATCAAATATGAGGACGATGAAAAAAAAATGAAAAGAGTAATGAATCGCTGATTAATTACCTCAACGAGAGCGGCATCTTTTCGAGGGAAAGATCCAATGATGGATGGAGACAGGCCAACATCCCTTGCACCTGCAATCATAGCCGCCTCGCTCCATCCAAGCTTCGACACGTGGCGGAGGGAGGCCTCGAGTACTCGCGCCTGCTCGTCTCGGAACTCTACTACCCTCGGCCTGTCTCTCTTGTGGTTTCCAGCACGAGCTTCCTCGGCAGTAGACGACGACGTTTTAGAATCCGTGAAATTAGGGGCTTCAGGGTTGACTTGTTGATTAGGGACTGATTGGGGATTTAATGTAGAAGTGGAAAACCGAGAAGAGCAAGTGATTTGATGTAGTAATCGTGTACGGGCGGTGCTACTGTTAATCGATGTCGCGCCGTAGGAGAGTATGCGTTTCGCGGCCGCTCTGTACATCTTGTTTGTGTTCGATGATTTGCTTCAGAGAAGGGACTGAATGGAGTTTCGTATATTTGTTGGAGATCTTAACGGTTTCTCCGGGTTCCACGTAGCTATTTTTACGTGATTCCACGTGTCTTTGAATCTGCCACCCAGCTGACCAAGTTGTTAGGGAACTGATCCGTGCTTAGTTTGCTGATTAATTTATGAATTTGCCAAATGTTTTTTTTTTTTTTTTTGAGTAAGCAATAATTCATTGATTAATCAAATATTTACATAAGAGTGTGTGTGGAAGGAAGGTCATTCCTCCACAAACCATAACAAAGTCCTTTAAGCTTGAACTGAATCTTAAAAATATCAAAATACTACTCAAATGTTGATGATAATCCACATAATCTCTATTGAAAAAATAGATAAAATAAAATTTTAAATTTTTTTAAGTATTATTCTAAAAATATTTACTTAATCGAATCAATTAATACCTACATTTATTAACATCGAATTAGTGTATTACTTGTCTAATTTTTCTTCATCATCCTGTATAAATTTCTCTAATTATTGTGTTTGGATGGAGGAGGGACATGTCCTCCAATTTGTAAGAATGCTCATAAAACTCAAGTGGTGCATGGTAGGGGTATAACCCTTGAAAGTGTTATACCACAAACCAAATGGTGCCCTTAAGGCACCATTCCATGTCTATTTAAGGAGGATTGTAGTTCATTCTTTAAATCCAGAGAAAAAAAACACACTTAAGTCTCATAATTTCATTTTTTATCAGAGAAAGTTGCCAACCATTTCTTAGTTCAAGATCTTCGCGGCCGCTCTGTACATCTTGTTTGTGTTCGATGATTTGCTTAAGAGACAAGAATGAATCGAGTTTCGTATTTTTGTTGGAGATCTTAACGGTTTCTCCGGGTTCCACGTAGCTATTTTTACGTGATTCCACGTGTCTTTGCATCTGCCACCCAGCTGACCAAGTTGTTAGGGAACTGATTCGTGCTTAGTTTGTTGATTAATTTATGAATTTGCCAAATGTTTTTTTTAGAAGTAATAACAAAGTCCTTTAAGCTTGAACTGAATCTTAAAAATATCAAAATACTACTCAAATGTTGATGATAATTGTAGGAGCGAAGCGGGGTTTATCGTTATGTCTATGATGTTCGGCGACCACGACATTGTTGGGCTCGCAGCTCATAGAGAGTACGGAGTAGCCCGCGAGGGACTAAACCGGAGAATAAAGGCGTTGCCACCCAGTGTGAACTGGGAAAAGATTTAAAGCCGCATTCATCCCTCGCAAGGGAAGACCTCAAACCGTTGAGTTCAGAATTGTCACTTACTTATGCCAGTATAATGGACGAGTTCACGCAATGGTATAGCCAAGTCTTATGCAGTTCATGCAAGATAATTCAAATAAACACACAAATTTACACACTCATAAACATTAATATAAATAAAAGCAAATTAAATTAAGAAATACAAGATACGACAATGAGAATCATAATAATCAAAAGCAAATAAAGCGTCAATAAATGAATAGTAAACAAAATGGGGGTTAATTATGCATATATGAGTATTTCCCGAGTGGTACGTGGAGTTGTATCCCAAGTACATACCGCACTGCCGTCCATTCGGATTCGGCTACGGAATTTACATCTGGGTATCCATCCGATATACCGCAAGGGATAATAACACACATAATCATCAATGCAATGTAAACGGACATAAAAAAAAAGGGCGAAATAATAAAATAACAATAAAAGTAAATAGACAAAAAACTAAATAGCAAAATAAATGTGAAATAATAAAATAACGATGAAAGTGAATAAATAAATAAAAAGACAAATAACGGAATGCCAAAAAAAAAATATGACCAGAAATTTGGTCGTCTTTAATGTAGGACTTCGCATACCCGGCTGGACGTATTTCACGTCCAGCCAGGCATGTAACGTCTGAAACTATAAAATAAATATGGTAATGGGTGCCCTCAGGTCTTACCTTTTAAGTTGCTTTCTCGGAAGTACGTTAGGCCGTCGCCGGAATGATCAAAGCTTAGTTGTTTCTGATTGTTGGTCGCTGTTTTTTTTTTGTTGTTTTCTGTTTTGCTATTTTCTGGTTGTTGTTTTGCTGGTTGCACTGTTTGCTATTTTTGGTTGTTTTTGGGCTGCTGTTTTGGTTGTTTTTTGAGACTGTTTTTCTTGTAGTTTTTCACGATTTTTAGCTATTTTTGGTGACTGTTTCTCTGGTTGTTTTTCACGGTTATTGGCTATTTTGTGTTTCGGTTGCTGGCTGTTTTGTATTCATGTGTTTCGGTTGTTGCTGTTTCTTTATTTTGGTTTGATGGTGGCTGTTTGTGTTTATGTGTTTCGGTTGTTGTTGTTTCTTTGTTTTGGTTTTGGTGGTGGCTGTTTGTGTTTCGGTGGTTGGCTGGTTTGGTTGCTTTCGGTATTTGCTGGTTGTTTTGGTGATTTTTTTGTGTTGTTGCCGTTTGAAGGAGAAGAAAAAAAGAGTCCCTAGGGTTTTCCGGTGATAAGAAGAAGAATGAAGTTTAGGTTTTTTTGTTTGTTTGTCGTCTAAGCCCCCCCCCGCGTGATGATTTGGTCCCTAATTTATAATGATTTGATGGATCTCCAAATAGGGAAACAAATCATATTGATTTGGGAGATATTTTCTTAAATTATTTGGGGAACACAATCTCACAAATTTGGTTACAAGAATATCCCAAATCTTGTTAAATTGGATGGGATCCCAAAATCTTGTTACATTGGAAAGTGTTGATGAATGATTTTTGACATGTGAATTGCATTGGATTTTCTCTATTTGGGAAGGTTTGGGCGTGCATGGTGGATTGCATGGGCCTTGGGCGTGTGGGTTGCAGGGTAATGGGCCGGTTGCAGGTGTTGGGGGTTTGTCCAAGGCTAAGGTTTGAAACAACGGCTGAGCGAATCTGAGGCTTGGTAGTGAGTCTGAATCCAATAAGGTGCTAATTTTGGAGGTTTTCCTTCCTTCCGGCATTCGTTTTTCGCAACTTCCGTAACTTTTCAGGTAATGCCTCGATACGAGGCTCATCGTCGGGCTCATGCAAAAATGCAGTGTCTACAATAATTCACATAATCTCTATTGAAAAAATAGATAAAATAAAATTTTAATTTTTTTCAAGTATTATTCTAAAAAAATTTACTTAATCGAATCAATTAATACCTACATTTATTAACATCGAATTAGTGTATTACTTGTCTAATTTTTTCTTCATCATCCTCTAATATTTATAGAAGATTTTTTTTTTTTTTGAAGAGAATGTATTTACTTTCATTAATCAACTGAAAATAATATTTGGATGTTTGTGGGAAAATCTCCCACCCAAACTACTTCATTAGCAATATGAATAGCTAAATTTGCCAATGAGTGAGGAACTCTATTACACCCCTGGGCACATAAGAAACAGTTATATGTTGAGAAATTCTCATCAACTCCTGAATTTCATCAATTGTTCACGTAGTTTCGAGTCTGCTTTCAAATTTTCTTTATATTAAGTCTGCAATAACTTTTCTTTCACGGCAATTTACAGTCCAAATAACAGAGTCTCTGCTTCGAGCAAAGGTACATCATGTGACAGCTTGGTTTTCCTCACTTGTGCCAGCAGTACACTTCCTTCTGCATATCTTAAAACAGCCCATAATCTAGCAACATTATGATATTTCTGAGCTGAGACATCCATATTAAGTTTATGTCATCCCACAAGAGGGATTTCATTGCTCCTTAAGAGCTTAAGAGCATGTTCGTCTAATCAATGAATGAGGATGTAATACCGTCATCCACTATAACTTTTTTCTTATTGTTTACTTAAATAAGTACATGAATGTGATTTGCAGTGATCAATGTACACTTCTTAATTTTTTATTTTTTTTACACCATTTAATAACACGTCTTTAAAAATTGAGTAATGATACTCATATGAAAAATTACACAAAATTATATAAAAACAGTAAAAGACAAAAAAAAATCACTATAAGATAAAAATAACTTTTTTACAAAATTATTTTTTTTATGTTATTATTGTTTTTGTGCAATTTTTATAAATTTGTCATTTTTGTTAAAAATTAGGGGAAAAACTGTTAAGACTCTAACATTTAGGGTATATATAATAAAATACCGTATCCGGTCTTCAAATTTAACCCAAAATTCGGTAAAATTGAAGGCAACTCAGAGGTAACCAACGAGAAAATCTTCTATGCAACAGTGGTACCACGTCATCCATACAACAAGTCAATCATCCACTGCCACGCGTGATAAAAATTAAAAAATAACTAAAAAATAGGTGAAGAAACTTCACATGTCATTTTTTAATTCGCTTGTGGTACCACGTCACCCATACCACTGTTGCACCAAAGAATCTCACGGTAACCAACATTAGGCTCTGGCTTCGTCTTGTTTGGGAGATTCGGTTCAATGTCAATTGTCAACGCATCCTGGCTTAATTATATCAGCCCATCTTCTGCCTTCTTTACCCATCCTGTCAAGGCCAATTGCACAACAAATAAGGCTGTATGGTCTGCAAAGTAATGGCGAGAACCAGCATCATACCATGAGAAGTTTTCAATGAGGTCAAGGCTTTCAACTTTCAAGCCATTCAGGTATGAGAATTCCAGCCACAGCAAGCATTGCCCACCTGCCGCGCATTACCTCACCTTGTGCAAAAACACCATTAAAGTAACTCTGGATCAGACCTGGAAAATAAGATTTCATTTAAAGGGATATTGAGCCATGATGGATAACAATTTTCAACAACTTAATATCATATTAAGAAGTTCTTAGTGAGCATGTGCAACGTGAAGAAAGTGATACTTCAGGTGCCATTCCTAAAAGTAAAGACAAGGTTAATGACCTTAACCACACAAGTTAATTAAGCTTCCTGCCTGAGTGCCTTGTACCATGGCAAAAAAAAAGTATGCAGGACAACTTCAATGGGGAAAATCAAATAAAATTATATTCCAAACACAACCATGATTGACAATCGACAAATATATGGTAAAAGTCTATTGAATGAGTTTATAAATGAAAAAAAATTATCATTATAACAAAATAACATAACCAACTTTTTTATAGAGTCTATTGAATGAGTTTATAATGGCCATCAATCCATGGCAGGGAACCACAATGGTCTATCTGGAGGAAATGCGTTCACATAATCACATACACTTGACACTCCTTTTGTTGCATTCACCCACGGGTCACGAATAAGCATTTTGTAAGTTTCCCTGATTAAGATTTCTGAAGTATTCAGTACATCGGATAAGAATTTATGACAAAAGTTTGAACACTATTCCGAGGCTTGTTGATGTGACAACAATTTCCTTAAAACAAATTCGTCTCCTACCGAATGGTGCAGTAGAACGTGAGCCGTTTGTTTCCCAGGATGCAACGGAAATAAACAAGTATGGGCACCACCAAACTTATTTCCAACGAACCACAAAGTGCTTAAACTCTTTCAAAAAATAAAGACAACGAGGGAAAAAGCTTTTCCTTAAAACAATAGCTTCTGTGTGTTTCTTTTTCTTGTGTGTTGTGTACATCAAAAACGAAAACACTGCCCAATTTAAAAAGAAATAAACACGCCAATTAAATCACATTAGTGGGAGACATTTCAATTGTAGTAACCACCAAGTTAATTAATAGAATTAATTTAACTGTTATGGAACTTCAAAAGGCTTGGAAAAATAAAGAGACTTGCAAAAATTGGCTGGGCCGGGCCCGCACAATTTGGTACGGCATTCGTGTACGCATGACGCGCGGGTGCACACGAGCCAGACCTGTTCGGATTTTGATTTGCACCCCCCTGCGCGCGCACGTAGAGAGAGCCTTTATCCTTATAACACTTACTCATCTACATATGAGCAATCATATATAAACACAATTTCTCTATATTAGCTTTCTCATGTGGGACAAGATCATTTCTCCTTATTTTCCAACACCAATTGGTGAACTTTGAGCAACAATTTCTCATTCACCCAAGCACCATTTTAAGCATATGAATATACAATTCCGAACTTCTCACGGAGGAGTATCCGAATCACTCAAAACAACCACTAACATGAAGTGAATCATGCTTAAAATTGTACCTCAAATGCTTACTATGAGCATTTTTCCAACAATCCCTCATATGAATGAAATTGGCGAAAAAACGTCAAATAAAATTATTTTATAAAAACATTTTATTTTGACCTTGAAGAGTTCAACGGTTCAACACCTGCATAGGATAGGTATGCCTCAGCCTTTGAACCTTCCATTGTGAAAATACATCTTTTTTACTGGATGACAGTGGACACGATGTCATTGAACTGTACTACCGTTCATGTAAATGAAAAACATATATCACACAGATGTTTTACCTAACACATCAGAGTTCTCATTATTATGTTCATTTTGGCCATGAACATCTACCTGGTTCTGCAAGAGTTTCTAAGAATTGTGCCTCGTACAATTCCCTTTAAAGCTGCCTCACTTCTCTCTCACATATGTGATTTCTTATTTAAGAGTATCTCGTAATACTCTGCTCGGATTCCCGACGCATAAGAATCATTAAAAGCATTTGTTTAACCTCTATCCATACGAGCATCACTGTTTCATTTCAACATAGGAATGGACTAGAGGGTAACCCCCCACAGTGAACCAATTATGTCTTTTACGAGTAGGTTGTCCCATTGAACATAGATCTTGGGATCTCCAGTCAACAAGGTTGGGTTTTCCTTCGTAATAAATATTTATCTAATGGGATTTAGTCTCATTCCCATCGATAATTCACAACTAACTCTATGTTTAACCCTTTGGTTAGCGGATCCGCAATGTTATCCCTTGACTTTACATAGTCAATCGAAATAACTCCAGTAGAGAGTAATTGTCTAACGGTATTGTGTCTACGATGAATATGTCTAGACTTACCATTATACATATTGTTATGTGCATTTCCAATTGCAGATTGACTATCGCAATAAATGCAAATTGATGGCACTGGCTTAGGCTAACTTGGAATATCCTCTAGAAAATTTTGTAGTCATTCTGCTTCTTCAGCACACTTATCTAATGCAATGAATTTTGATTCCATTGTAGATCTGGCTATCACAGTCTGTTTGGAGGATTTCCATGATATAGCTGCACCTGCTAGTGTAAACACATAGCCACTGGTAGACTTTGAGTCTTTCATATCAGATATCCAGTTTGCATCACTGTATCCTTCGATTACGGCTGGATATCTATGATAGTGCAACCCATAATTATGAGTAAAACGTAAATACCTGAGTATTCTTACTATTGCTTTCCAGTGATCAACCTCTGGATTACTCGTATATCTGCTAAGCTTGTTTACTGTACATGCTATATCAGGCCTCGTACAACTCGATAAATACATCAGACTCCCGATCACTCTAGAGTATTCTACTTTAGATATACCATTTTCCTTATTCTTTGATAGATGTAGACTCACATCTAAATGAGTTATAGCCACAACAGAATCATCATTGTTGAATTTACCAAGAATTTTATCCACATAATGCGACTGATCAAGAATAAGTCCATCTGGACTTCTCGAGATCTTTATTCCCGGAATGACATCTGCTAGACCCATGTCTTTCATGTCAAACATAGATTTCATCATATTCTTGGTGTATTTCACCATTGTAACATTACTCCAGACAATCAATATGTCATCAACGTAGATACATAAAATGACATAGCCAACTTTTGTCTCTCTGACATAGATACATTTATCACATTCATTGATTTTGAAACCATTTGCCAACATGGTGTTATCAAACTTTTTATGCAACTTTTTAAAATTCTGATCAATGAATTTTTCAGGTTTTTCCGCAGCATGATTGACATGACTCACATGTCCAACAGGTTGTCTAGCCATAGAGGCAGCAACACTTTGGCCAGCCGCAGAGGCTGCCACATTAAGCCCAGAGGCTGAAATATTTTGGCCAGCCGAAGAGGCTGCCACAACACTTTGGCCAGCCACAGAAGCTGCCACAACATATTGGCCAGCCGAAGAGGCTGCCACAACATTTTGGCCAGCCACAGAGGCTGCCACATTCGGATCAACTGTGTTTGGACTGTTTTCCATATCCACAGAACGAATTTATTTTAAGACTATTACAATAATTTATGTTACTGTGTTCTTACAAGGACTTGAACAATGAGTAAAAACACAACACAGAAATGAAAGTAATCCAGAACTAGGAAATCCATAATCAGCCTCAATCGCTCAGCCCATAATATAATGCTTCAGACCCTGACGAGTTGATTCAGACTCTGATGAGCAGAGCAGACCTTGATGAGCTGAGCAGACCCTGATGAGCTGAGCAGACCCTGATGAGCAAAGCAAACCCTGATGAGCAGACCCTCACGAGCAGATCTTGAAATCAGCCCACGAGCAGACCCTGAAATCAGCCCTTGACGATCCAGTAACCAAATCAGAACCGATCCAGCAAACGTAGTCAGACCCAAAGCTTCACTATTTCGAGGCTTGTTGATGTGGCAACAATCTCCTTAAAATAAATTCGTCCCCTACCGAATGGTGCAGTAGAACGTGAGACGTTTGTTTCCCATGATGCAACGGAAATAAACAAGTATGGGCACCACAAAACTTATTTCCAACGAACCACAAAGTGCTTGAACTCTTTCAAAAAATAAAGACAACGATGGAAAAAGCTTTTCCTTAAAACAATAGCTTTATGTGTTTCTTTTTCTTGTGTGTTGTGTGTTGTGTATATCAAAAACTAAAACATTGTCCCATTTAAAAAGAAATAACACGCCAATTAAATCACATTAGTGAGAGACCTTTCAATTGTAGTAACCACCAAGTTAATTAATAGAATTAATTTAACTGTTATGGAACTTCAAAAGGCTTGGAAAAATAAAGAGACTTGCAAAAATGGCTGGGCCGGGCCCGCACAATTTGGTCCGGCATTCGTGTACGCAGAACGCGCGGGTGCACACGAGCCAGGCCTGTTCGGATTTTGATTTGCATCCACCCTGCGCGCGCACGTAGAGAGAGCCTATATCCTTATAACACTTACCCATCTACATATGAGCAATCATATATAAACACAATTTATCTCTATTAGCTTTCCCATGTGGGACAAGCTCATTTCTCCTTATTTTCCAACACCAATGGGTGAACTTTGAGCAATAATTTCTCATTCACCCAAACACAATTTTAAGCATATGAATATACAATTTCGAACTACTTACGGAGAAGTATCTGAATCACTCAAAAACAACCACTAACATGAAGTGGACCATGATTAAAATTGTACCTCAAAATGCTTACTATGAGCATTTTTCCAACACGATGTGTATATAAAAATACGATAAATTAACCTCTAAAACTAAGTTCTTTAAAATAAAAAAAAATAACCAAAATATTTTGTCATTTTTCTTGTTTACCTGATTAGAAGGCTTGAAAGTGAAGTAGCGATGAGAATGAGATGACAGTATGGTGAAGTCAAGAGGTTATTTGAGGAGGAAGATCGAGAATGATAATTTTTCAATCAAAAAAAATTTAGAGTGTTATCTCTATTATTTACTTAATATAAATTATTGGAAAAAAATTGAAAGAATCAAAAGTGATATATCTTTATTATTTACTTAGTATTAATTATTGGAAAAAAAATGCAACTCATCATCTCATGAGCGGTTAAAATATACATATTTTATCGCTCCTTTATCTTAATATTTTGTGGGTGATATTGAATTTTGTGAGTGAATTGATGTATTTTGGGTGCGTTTTTTTGGTCAAAATAATATCACGATTCGACGGAATTAATTAGGGATGAGAACGGCAAGAAACGGAGCAAATCGAGAAAGATTCAGAGACAAAACGCGCGTCCTGAAGCTGGATTGCGCGTCGAGACGCGCGCTAGTTGAAAAAGTAGGTAGAGAGCAAAAAACGCATCACAACACTGAAAATTCGATCATGTTGCGTCCTATATCTGATTTATAAGTATGAAACACCTCCTGAACCTCCTTTATAAACACCATTTCGTCACAGAACCTAAAAAAGAGCCTCATAACACAATTTTGAAGTCACAAATCATAGAAGAATGTCTAAAGTAAGGCAAGAACGAGTGCATCAACGAGAGTTGGAGTTTGAAGCCAAAGACTGCAAACGAGAGTTCTTTATTCCCTTCACTCTCTACTTTATATTTTATGAGTTATTATTTTGTATTAATGATTAGCGTTAAGTGCATGAAAATATACTTTAAACATCACTAATTCAACTTTATTATTGAGTATTTAATCTTAATTGTAGTTTATTTTATGTTTTGTTATTAGGAAGTAATGGAACATGGATCTTGGAGCAATTGTACGTGTTTTGGGACCTTACGGATGCATCGGAAGCACGCGGGAAGAGCAGAAAATGCAGAAAGCATGACTCCAGAAAATTATCGCGTGTCGCGACGCCCACCTTCTGGCATCGTGAGGCTCCATCAGTAAAGTTGCATACACGTTTCTCGAGATTTTGGCACCGCGAAGCCACTTTTTCGGCGCCCCGGCATATGCCCAGAAACTTAGTTTAGTCTTGTTTTACATGTACAAGGACTCTGGGACTTCCCTATATATACCTAAGCTCGTCCAAAACCCTAGAGGAGAGAAAATACACAACAAATAATTCAAATCACATATTTGAGAGAGAATAACAAGTAAGCTTCAGGCCAGACATGATGTCTCTCCGATCCCTTCAGCCTATGTCTTTCTTTTCTATGGATAACTAATCACCTATGCAAAGTTAGGGATGAACTCTTGTACTTAACTTCTTATATTCATGTTTTTTTGATTCCTGAATGATCTTCAACGTTTAATACAACTGATGTTTCGTTATTCTCTATTATATTTTGATTTATAATCCAGAAATTATGTTTTACTAATTTTCATAGTCATGTTTTTTCTATGTGTGATTGGGGAACCCAGTTGTAACTGATATTGTTGTTTTATGAGCTAATCTTCTGCTGCAGTATTGTCTGTGGGTATATTATCGACGTTAAATAGGTCATAATGATAACATAGTGTGATGTTAACATAGAGAAAGTAATTCATCGATTATCTTAGAATTTAATATGTTTTAAACTGAAATATCTTCTGATTGTTGGTTTGGGAAGTGAAACCCTCAATTGAGTAATAAAAGGAATCAACTACTGAATATAAAGACTTGATACAAGAGGGATTCTCAACGATTTGCTGCTTTTCTCTACTGATAATTCTTACGTATTTTTCATAGTTTTTATTTTACATTGCCAATTAAATCTTTTCCTTTAATTAAGTTATTGTTAATGTTCATATTAAGTGATTTAGTTCCTTCGTAATCATCTCTCTGATGAATCGACACCCCAACTATACTGTGATAACCACAAGTAATTTTTGGGCGTAATCAATTAGCTTGTGTTTATTGTTTATCATGAGTAGTTAAATCATCCATCAATGGTTGTAATGATTTCCGAGCACATATTTATTAATTAATTTGCATATTTTTATTCTTTTGGGATTGATATTAATTATTTATTATTCTATGTATTTGAATGCATATTTTATTTGTCTGTTCAACAATAAAATATTCTTGGTAAATCCTTAGGAACTCGACGGATGAAGTTAGGATTAGTCGTGAGAATAATAATGCATGATCTAGTTATTTTGAATAGATTTTCCTTCATGATAGAAATATGCTTGCAAGACATGCGTAGCCATTATTAGATTCCAACCTTAATGAATTTGGTTTAAATTAATTAACATACACATATAATTAATTAGTTTAAATTGAATATTTATATCTGACCATCAAAAGAAGCTTGTAGATAATTTAGTGTTTAATGTTAATAATTTGTAACAACTCAATTGAATAAAAAGTACCTGAAAATATTGTTTGCGTGTTTATGTGAAGTTACAATCATAGGTTCTTCTCGCACATAAAGTTATTTCCAAAATTATTGTTTTATCTTTATTTACTTTCACATAATTTTAGTTTAATCAACTCCATCTCCACCAATAATTTAGTTTAAGTTAAATATATATATATATTTTATATTAATAAGAAGAATAATAAATCGTACGATATCCAACTTCTTTTCACTATATTACTTGAACGATACATACATCTACATGCGATATAAAATCGCGATAACCCTCTCAATTCAATGAGTGAGCTTCCCCACGATGACAGAGCTTGCTAAGTGTGGAGCTTATCTACAAATCTACGTACACAATATCATCCTATCATCACATTTGACACGTATATCGTTGCGACAAGCCCATTTGCCTGAACCCAGCCCAAATTAAGGGACAAAAGCAAAATTGCCCGATTGCCAAGTGCAACTATTTATTCGCTGAGCCGTGCAGCCACCAATTATTTTTCTTTAATTAGACTTTCATTATGAAAATAAATCAAACTTATGATGCCAAATATATCTTTTTCCAACCCAAAAAAAAAAAAAAAAAATCAAACAGTAGGTGTAACCATAGAGATAAAACAAAAAAAATTATAACTACTAGTTTTGGTATATCTTTTCGGCTTTTCCGCATATTACAGAATTATAAATTGCATCATTTTGATAGTTTGACGAGAAAAATTATATTATATTTCGGGTGTACATGATATCTCTCATAATAGTTGGGTCTCATAATTATGTGGGATCTAATTATTATGAGAGAAATGACATATACATCCGAAACATGATATATTATTTCGTTTGACACATGTGTTAAATATAATTAAATATCATCGGATGTAATTGCCAATACGTGTCCTGATTTGGCAGCAGTTGCATAGACTGTGTACGAAATCCAGAGTGACTGAATGACGGTACCTGAATCAACTTCCTCTTCACTCAGTTCCTTTTTTCCTTCAATTGTACTCGAAACGAATTGACTCACTGACTCTGATCACTAACATCTCACCAATCTCATCACCTATTAGAGATCTCATCGTCTCTCACAAGATTTATGACTCAAAACTAAACCCTACCTAAACACAAAACAAATGGGGTTTCACTTGCACCAAAACCGCCCCGACCTGCGCCGGTGGGCCCCAGCGTTCCACTCATCTCACAGGACTCTGTTCACCGTGCTATGGATAGCCGCCTTCGCCTCTGTCTTTATTTGGCAGCGAGACGCCGTCGTTGGAGGCTTCTCCTTTTTCAAATGGGGCGTGGTGGTTTCGAGGCCGATCCCTAGATTGAGACCCGTGGCGTTCAACTTGACGGATTTCGGCGGAGTTTCTGACGGCGTTACTGTTAATACGGAAGCGTTTCAGAGGGCCGTTTATGCGATTTCGAAGCTTGCAAAGAAAGGCGGTGGGCAGCTTAATGTGCCGCCTGGTCGTTGGCTCACCGCTCCTTTTAATTTAACCAGTCATATGACTCTGTTTCTTGCTGAGGATGCTGAGATTCTCGCTATTGAGGTCCGTGGTTTCGTTTCCACTACTTGATTTATTTATTTTTCTTTATTTGCGTGTGTTGGATTGGAAATGATTCGCTTTAAGCATTTTTTGCGATAGTAATGAGATCGTGATTCCATGGAGTTCTGGTAATTTATAGAAACATTGCTGTGGATTAGTTTATTTACGTAATGCTGGCTTCCTGTTTCTTTTGGAGAAATTATTTTGTTTAAAAACTGGAGGGTTTCTTATTTTGGCAACTACAAGCTTCTATTGAATTATGATTTGTATGCGGCTGATGAGGGAAGATCAAAATGAAAACATTCTCAATCCTTTATATTAGCTATTGCTAATGTAATTAGTTGAAACTTACCTAATTTGATCTTCCGTGCATTTCTTTAAGTTCATCATCGGTCAGGGGTATGTTTTCTGATGCTGATGTTTGCAGCAAATTTTTCTTGGATTATAACCTAAGGATGCATTTATGTGACCTGCTTGAATATGCCTTTGGGCATTTTTAGATGTTTAGACCGTGATCTATCATGTACAATGTATTTTATATTGTTATATTTTCACTGTTAGTTTCCTCGATTTTGGAGTCATAAAAATCTTCAGTCTAAATAGTTTTCCTTGTTGCATATTGGTAGTTGTTTCTTTTATTCATTGAAATTTTGGAAATGCATATCTTGTTTCATCAGACTATCATCACCATCACAAGTATTGACATCACAGTTGTCGAAGGATTTCTCTAACTAGTTTCCTTGTGTAGCCAACTAAAGATATTAGTTATATTGGATTTCTCATCTTATGTAATATTTTAACAGAATGAGAAGTACTGGCCTCTAATGCCTCCGTTGCCTTCATATGGTTATGGGAGAGAGCATCCTGGCCCTCGGTTTGGGAGTTTCATCCATGGTCAAAACCTCAAAGATGTTATTATAACAGGTCGGTTACATCTCTCAATTTATTAATCTCTTATTCTTCAAGGCCTTGACTTTTTCTTTTTTCCATTTTATTTTTGATAAATGATGTGTCATGCTGATAGAATTGGGAAAGTCCTTTATTTGGAAGCTTGACTGATATAATATGCTAAATTCCAGAGGTACTAATAAAATGATATTTTTTATCTCAATCTTAAACTGATTCAAGTTTCAACATGACAATATTTAGAGGTGTTAGTAGAAACTTTGTGGTTTTTTTTTTATATAAACTTAGTTTACTGTATCTAACAAGAATCTTTGAAGGCATACATACATTGGCCCTGTCATACTGTTAGGACTTACCCCATAGCTCGTATTTAAAACTTGTGTGTTAACCAAACTCTAATGAGAACTAGAAATAAGTATAAAAAAGAGGGCTAGAATATGTTACCTAACACCAAAATGGTGTTCTGTGGTGTGATTAGCCATTGAGCACGGTATTATTTTGATTGGTAAATGGAATACGAATATATTAGAATCCATCTACATATAGCAAATGAGGGTAGTCAGGTGACCTTTTTCGGATATTCAATTCATTTCAGGAGAGGGTGAAGTGTGGGATAGCTAGTTCTTGAATACCTTTGCCTTTTGACCTTAAATGCCACTGGCCATGCTACTTTACAGAGGTATGCCTGTCCAAATTATACTCAAAAGTTACCTACTAACTAGAAATTACAATCTATGTTACAGTAACAGAGAAGTAACTAAAAAGGAAGGAGAAAACTCTTAGCTACTCTGGGGATTATAGCTATTAGCCTATTACTGACTTTAGTAATATGAATCTGTTTAGTTGAAAATAAACTCCTTATTAGTTGACCGTGAAGGTGAGTCCAGTGCTCTTTGGTATCTGTAATTCTGATTAACATTGATGCCTGCACCTTTCTTCTTTGTTAATGTTTATCTTCTGAGTTCTGACTTGGTTTGATTTGGTTTATTTGTCTGCTGACCAACAGGGCATAATGGTACTATCAATGGACAGGGACAAATATGGTGGAAGAAATATCGCCAAAAGCTTCTTAAAAACACTAGGGGCCCACTTGTGCAGATAATGTGGTCAAGTGATATTCTGATCTCTAATATAACTTTGCGTGATTCCCCATTTTGGACACTCCATCCATATGACTGCAAGAATGTAACGATCAGGAATGTTACGATTTTGGCTCCCATATTTGAAGCGCCAAACACTGATGGAATTGATCCTGGTATGTAATATTAATGCACTTTTTGTTTTCGAATTCTGCTATGGGCTAACATCCTAACACAACTTTAAGTAAACATGTTTAATTAATCATTGATTAAAGTCTAAGGCGGGCCACGAATTAAACAATTATATAATGTTAACCATTCCACATTCAAACAAGAGAAAGTGAAATAGGAGACAAAAATGATCTAGAAAGCATTTAAGTGATCGTGATGAAGGGTGGGACTCTGTGTGTGTGTGTGTATTCCACTGGAGAGATTTTATGATATATGAACTTGGTGTGTGCACTGGCTTCAAACCATCTAGGGAGATTATAAATTGCAACCTTATAATAAAGCTAAATACATCAAACTGGATGCTTCAACATCTAGACCTTGATTACCAAGTTACAGCTATTTGGTTTACTGCTGTAATTCAAGTCCATGAATTTTATTTTCCTTTTTTTCATTCTGAAAATGACTAACGCCAAATTTTTCATGCCTAAACAGATTCATGCAAGGATATGGTGATTGAGGATTGTTACATAAGTGTAGGGGATGATGCAATTGCAATAAAGAGTGGGTGGGATCAGTATGGAATTGCTTATGGACGACCTTCAATGAACATTCTCATCCGTAACCTTGTTGTTCGATCTATGGTCAGGTGAAACTTTTGTATAGTTTGCTTCAGACTTTCATTTTATGCTAGTTGTTCTGATGCTCCTGCAAATAATATTTATACGACTACTTGTATGCATAAATTCCACGCTTGTGTGCTCGAATAGCGCATCATTGAATCTTCTAGATGTCTCTGTTCATGCATGCTAATGACTGAATATTAGCATGAGTAGTGTGCATTTATATGTTGGCCTTAGTTTTGAATAACTGTCCCAATAGTGCAGCCCATGACTTGAAATATATCTATTTATGGTTAAACTTATATATGTAATATAATAATAGTTGTATTTATGTATAGAGGCAAAAATGTTACTTCGATCGCTTTATCACCTTGTAGCTGCCTGCTAGCCTTGGTATTAGTAATTGCATGTCTTTGCTCTTTAAATGGTAACTGAGATCCACCTTGGCCGAACTGTGGAACAGTGCAGGCATATCCATAGGTAGTGAGATGTCTGGTGGCGTATCAAATGTCACGGTTGAGAACCTCCTTGTGTGGAGTTCAAGGCGTGCAGTTCGGATCAAGACTGCCCCTGGAAGGGGTGGGTATGTTCGAAACATAAACTATCGAAATTTGACATTTGACAATGTCCGAGTTGGGATTGTAATCAAGACAGATTACAATGAACACCCAGATGAAGGTTATGATCCAAAAGCTCTTCCCATACTTGAAGATATAAGCTTCATTGGGGTCCATGGTGAAGGAGTACGTGTGCCTGTTCGTATCCACGGTAGTGAAGAAATTCCGGTAAGAAATATCACTTTCCGAGATATGTCAGTGGGATTAACATACAAGAAAAAGCATATTTTCCAATGTGCCTTTGTTCAAGGCCGTGTAATAGGAACCATATTCCCAGCCCCTTGCGAGAACCTTGATCTGTATGATGAGCAGGGACAGCTCGTGAAGCGCTCAGCCTCCCAGAATGTAACAGATATAGATTATAGTGTTTGAAGTTGCAGGTTCACAATCTCTAGTACCTGTCTTTGTGGGGAGGTCAAATGCTGAATTCAATGTATTGTCTGTATCAGATAAAACCATAATTGGCGAAATTAGAGCTGTTTTTTTTCATCACTTCTTACTTCACGGAGTTGTATGTACAGAAAATTTTCAGTTGTTTATACATTCAAGAGGTCACTGAAATGCATAATTTTTGTCACACGCCCCCATTTCTCTTGAGCTACCGAATGATAAATTGATCTGAATTCTTGATGCTCAATTTTCAGCATTGATTTGTTAAGATTCATGCACATTACCCCAATGGTTTAGCATATTACCATTTTATATGATATTTTTATTAATTAGGCATTTGCCTCTCCGTTGTAAGCCGATCATAATGTGATGCCGTGGGACCATCCATGTTTCAATTTGGGCAGGTCAATCAGAAATCAAAAGCAAATTATTATAATAGCAATTTGTGATTAGTTAGAAATAATTGAGGAATATTTAGAAATTATTTGGGAAGGATTAAGTTGATATTTCGTATGGTTGAGAATAAAAAACAATTCAAAACTCATATTTTAAAATGCTTCATAATCACTCAAATTCATTCATTAATGATGAAAAATACTAAGCAATATAAGATTTCTTAGTTAAGTCAATATAAATAGGGACTGTTTTGATACAAATGGGAAAATTTATCCTTAGTTAAGAGAATGTAATAAATTAAGAATACCGATGTTATTATCCTTATAATATTTCTTTTATCTCGAAACACATTCTCACTCTATTTCATCATTTACAGCGGAATCATTTTTTCATACAAAATCATCAATTAAAACTCTACAAAAAATAGAAAAATTAAAAATAGATTTTTTGTGGATTTTTGAGAAATCAAAAATCAATCAATTAATCATCAAAATTACCCAAAAATCGATGTCAATTTAAAATAATCAAAACCTATCAGATCAAATCGCTTGAATAATAATTTGTAATTATACACGGTTTAATCGCTGATTAATACACTTAAATAGCACAGATTAATTTATGGGGACGTACATAAATTTATTTTGAACTTTCACAAGCAATGAGAGCATTTTGGTGAGATGTTGCTGCCTAAAAATGTGTTTTTTTTTTTAAATTAAATTATCAGCAACCAATGAAAATATCCTCAAATTAGCAAAGATTTGTCTTCAACAATTGATGTGTTGGCTTGTTGCCGTTGAGAATTGAGAATAATTTCGAATGCTTCATTAGAGTATCTTCAATAAGGTTCCCTGTACTTATCAGATTTTAATTTAGAGAGGCATGTTCAATATTTTATTCCAATAATTCTCTTACACACCTCCTATTTAGAAAATATTATATATTTATTATAAATTCATTTCAAAATTATTTTTAAAATAGATGATTTTAAATTAATGAGTTAAAAGTGTTGACGTGAGTGAATGTCTAGTTTGTTCCTAAATATAAGGAGCGTGTTTACCATAAATTGGTTTACGATAAAAATATAATGTATTGTTGGAGAGAAAATTCATATTTCACTCCCTACATTTAGAATACGACTTATTGAAGATGCTATTAAGAACCTATAAACTTGATTAAGTAACAATAGCTGAAGCTGCTTAGAATAAGATATTAACAACATATATTGTCCAATAATAACAGGAATGAATAATAATTTTGTTGACGGGTGATTTTCGTCCCATGGGCAATTTCGGGTAACCCTCCCGAGACAATCCTCCTTTAACCTTGAATTTGTTTGGTTATGGGAAGACCAAAGGCAAATGTGGCAAGAAGCAAAGCAAACGCAAGAAAATCGACAGAGAGTGTTTGACGTGGTTCGGCCGAACTGATCCAGCCTACGTCCACGGGTACAAAGTAGATGCGGTTATTTTATTACCAAAACGAGTCGGACCGACCTGTTTATGGACATATATAATAGTAACCGAGCTGTTGGTCGTTCTTCGTGTTTCTTACAAGTAGTAATCGAATGAAAGTTTTTCCAACCCCTACAAATGAGATCATCATCCCCTTATATACTAATGGATATACAATACTGTTCACATATCTTTGTGGCGTCAGCTCTGCAGGTCTGCGGGTTTCCGTTGATTTGACAAATTCTCTTCCCCAATTTGCCATTGCCGAAAGCAAAGTCTACCATCTGATTTCTTGTCACATCATGTCGTAAAAGTACATTGTCACGTTTTTTCATTAACGATGACATCATGTTGGATTTCGAATGTGAAAGTTGATTTTGGAGGGAAAAATCCAACTACTCTGAATCAACGTCGGTCTTCAAGAGGTCGGCCAAGCGATCCGCCGATCTTCCCAAGTTGTTTCCGCCCTAACCCGAAAAATCCGAACTCATCGGCTTGTTCCAAGAGGTAAGATAACATCAAACCGAGCCGTTGGTCCAAAGTGGTTGGCCTTGGTTCCGCCGGTAAGAGAGAATTGCGCAAGCAAGGAGAAAGTTTCTCTTTCTATCTTGTTTGGGTTGATCCTGGGCTCAACCTTCTTCATCTCATCGGATCAACCTTCTATTCCATTTCTACGGATCAAGGTTCGAGCTCTTCAAATCAATCCAATCAGTTGTTTGTCGGTCTCTGAAATCTGCACCAGTTTCGAGGAAGAAGTGCTTGGATTCTCTTACCGCCCGAGAACTGACCGATACATCTGGACGTCTGACCCTCTAAAAATGAGAGTTCCCTCTTTGCCCTTGCCGAACTGTTCAGATACCTTAATTGCAGAAATCTCCATCAACAGATTTTGATCTACCAAGCTTTTTACTTGGAAAGAAAATGCAATCATAACCACCGCAACAACTTTAAAATTTCACCTAAATATGCTTGAGCTCGAGTCATGTTTTGTTTAATTATTTATTTGGTCATGATTTATTAAGGGGAAAATGAATAAAACTCTCTTATGCTTTATAATAATAATATTTATAATAAAATGTTATAAGATAATTTTGTTTAATTTCACTAAATATCATAAGAGATTTTACTCTTTTTGTTCCTTTTAATAAATTAGTGAAATTGAATCACGTAAATTTCATGTGTTTTATCTTTTTTTATACGTATTCTTGATACTTATTTTATGTGTATGAACTTTCGCTGGTATATCCCGATATGATGGATGGACATATATTAATTGTTAATCAATACAATGCTATAGAGCATGCCAATGTAAGTGATTTTTCATCTAGTTATTAAAATAATATAAAATTTGTTTGGAACTATTAGGACCGTGACCAAATTAGTCTGATACAACTCTAGTCTGTCTAACTTTGGTAGTTTTAGTTTGGTACAATAATTATTGAAACACAAAGAAGATCAGAAAATGACACATAATTAATTTACATATTATCATAATCAGTGGCGTATCCAGAAATTTCAATGAGTGGGGGCTAAATTTTTTTTTAACCGAAATAATAAATAGTGAATTCATACATATTTTTTAAAATTACAAGATAATCATTATACTTTTTAAAATTATGAAATAGCCCATAATTATAAATTTATAAATTAACTAAAAATTTATAGAATTACTTTTTTATGTTTTAATACGATATCCCATCCAGTTTTATGTGCGCACATGTAGAGAATTCCTTATGCTATATGGAGTTTCATGTACACAATGCTTATACTAGGGGTTACACATATTCTACCCTTTCAGTAGCCATCCAAATTCTGATCCTTAGTCGAACCAAGTCTAATGGGTGGTTATTGAGTAATATTTGTACTGAAAATTAAAATTGATTGAAATTTTTAATTATTAAATTTTTAATTAATTAAATTATTAAAAGCATAACTCGTGCTTCTAAATTATAACGCTCAATTTGATTAAGAAATTAGTCTTATATGTCCAACAATGTTTTATATACAAACCTTTAGGCTATTGTTTTCCTTCTAAGCGATGTGGGACAAGTTGAATCTCTAACTTTCCACTCTCAAGCGTCCAGCTTCTTCAAGTGACGGGGGGCTTTCCGCCCCTGTTTTGTTTTTTTGTTTTTTTTTTTAAATTTTTATTTATTTATTTTGGAATCGTTGGAAAACCGGGGCTAAACCATTCAATACAAGCTTAAGCGGAACAATTAAAAACATAAATGAGCGGATTTAAAATGAAAAGTAGTCAATTATCTATACACATATAAATTAAATATAATGATCCAAACAAATTCAAAATCGTAATTTATTTTAGACATATTTAAGAATGAGATTGATGCAAAAAAATATTGGATTTCTTTTAACTAATTTAGGTTTGGGCCTTTAAAAAATACAACTTAAAAAATTAAAAAATAATATATTTATAAGTGTTATTTAATTGTTTCTATTTTGTTATATATATATATATATATATATATATTTTTTTTTTTATAAAATACAAAAAAAAAATAATAATAATGTGGGGGGCAACTGCCCCCACTCGCCCCATGTACATCCGCCACTGATCATAATGATATTTTAGGGCATGTCATTTTGAAAATATAGGTTTTAATCTATATCGTTAATATTTTCGTAATTTTTCAGTCATTTTTTATCGATCAGTGTTAAGTAACTTGAATATCCCAAAAACTATGTGAAGATAGTAAAAGTTTGTTTCAAAATTAAATAAAAAAGTGATCCAATTAACAAAAAAAATATTTAACTGCGTGAACTAAGGCTTGTATTTTTAAAATTATAAGATCTAAAATGTTATTTTATAGTAGTTGAGTATCAATTTCTCGATGTTGTTTGTGTTTCTATAATTCTATACAAGAATTGAACTAGAGTTGTATCTAGCTATTTATTTGGTCACTGTACTAAATCATAATAGTTCCAAACAATTTTTATTTTATTTTATTTTATTTTAATAATTATAGGGAAAAAAAACACTTATTTTGGCATGCCCTATAGCATTGTAAACATTAATTGATTAATAATTAATGTATGGACCATAGATCATATGGGGATACATAATAAACAAAATGGGTAGAGAATGAGTCCACACATTTAATTCATAAGCTGCTTAATTCTTATAAATTTGTATAAATTCTTATAAATCAGCAACCATGCATGTGCCTTTAATTTACACTAAAATGGTTGATGAAATTAACTTAAATTAAAAATAAAATCTTTATTAATATTGTGTTTGCACAATTTTTATACGTGAAGAAAGAAGAGCGTGTAAGGTTCAAACCTCATGAGACAAAGTCCCAACAATGAGTGTTTAATTAAGTGAATAAGCCTCCAATTGGCGCAAGCACACAAATTACAGTCCTAAATGTTATAAAAGCTAAAAGATAAAAAATATGCTCGTTTGAGTCTTCATTTTTGTCATCTTTTTTTCTCTCTTGGTGTAGGTGAGCTTTTATAGTGAAGTTTGTCAACCGTTTTGGGTAGTTCCAGTATCTCTCTGCAGTTGCTGGATCGTGCCTGTAACCGCTGAGCTGCGTGTCTCAACTGCTCGGTTGTGGAGGGAAAACCGTCCAACTGCTGCGATCGTGAAAACAACTGCATCACGCATTTTCGTCCTAACCGCTAATTCGGTCGTCCCAAGCTCTTCGTCGCTCTTCGCTCAATCGTCCTTCCTCCCTTCGTTCTTTCCTTCGTCATTGGGCAATCTCGTTCCAGGGTGACATCATTTCCTCTGTCAACATATTGTTTTATAGGATAAGGTAGAACTGCTAGCTACATTCAAAGGGAGGGCCATTCTGTTGCCAAACTTTTATGAAATTGCTTTAGCTTTTAACATTTTTCTAAAGGATAAATTTACTTGTAATAACTAAATAATATAAGTTAGAGGAGTAGTCAGAATATTAATTTATTAGGATAAAAATTGATTTTCCCAAAAAATATATACTCATCAATAAATCAGAATGATAAATTTTAATAAATTTTCGGATTAAATAAAGACAACGACCCCTATTAATTATGAGTGACTCCACTGATATAGCTTACTCTTTGAAGGGTGGTTTGGTTGGTTGTGAATGCATTTTTTCATTGGTGTTCATTTGGGTTCGAGTAATTGCAAGAATAGTGATTTCGGTTGCTCATTTTAATCCAAATTTTGGAAAATAAAAATAAAAAATCATTTTAATCTGGAAAACGTATGTTGTTTGAAATTGGAATGTATATTACGAGTTATATTAATTAGTATTTGAATCTTATTTAGAATCATTCGCCGCACCAAAAATTAATGGTCTTTCTCCAAATTTGGCGTTGATCTCATAATTTTTTTTTATTTTTTAAAAATAAAAATCATATAACCCAGTCCCACAAGTAAAGTGAAAGTGGTTAATAATAATTTTTTTTTTTTTTTTCAATTAAAAGTATTCTTCAGTAATAAATAGATGAGGGAACTGGTGGGGTGTTGATTTAATCATGACCAATGAAAATTCAAAAACAATATCTAAAGCCATCTCTTTCATCTCCATTAAGGACAAGTTTTTGAAAAAAAACAAAAAAACAAATACACAGTTCTCCTAAAAAAAATACAAATAAAAATAATAATGGAGCACACCACGTCGGTCCATTTACTTTCTGAGAAAAATTAATCACATGTGAGAGTCTATTTCAGAAACGGCAGTGCATTATTTGCATGAACATTAGATGATTCCAATTTGCTTTCCTGTATTTAAGTACAGTCTCTGTCATTTTTTACCACATTATAGCTTATGTAGGATCTCATATTTTTGATATAGGATTTAATATTATTTTTCATCTTGATTATCTTGATTACATAATTAGATCAAAATCGAGATTGATAAATTTCGATCTGGCCCAATCGATTGCCGCTGACACGTAGATAGTTTGGTAAATTAAAGATATTTTAGTAATAGTAGCAATAATAATGTGCTTGAACCGTATATTAGACCGGCCTTCTAAAAATAGGGGGATCATATATCTTTAATTTTTGGTAAATTAGTTTTTTTTTTTTGTACTTTACGCCACTACCAATACCAAATATCACAATCTTGAAGAAATACTTCATCCATCATTTTTTGATAGGCGCTGGTCATTTTTCAATAAAATAAGGGAACATCATTAAAATATAGTATTTTTCTAATATACCCCTCATTAATACAACATACAATCTCACTTTAATTCAATTATTTATACTCACAATAATAATTAAGGATATATAAGTAAATTTTTTCCTTTAATTATCTCCAAATAAGGAAATAGGACTATAATTTGGGACGTCCAAAAATAGAAATGTGGCCTATCAAAAAAGGACGTAGGGAGTATCATTTTGGGTAGTGTTGTAATTTTCCATAAATAGAAGGTTTGTTTCGTGGGAGAAAAATTAAAAGTAGACACGAACATCATGTAATCAATAATTGGAGGAGCGTAGAGGCCATGATTCTTGTTATTTTGTTAAATTTAAAACAAATACAAACGTGGCCAAATTAATAATTTCTATCAAATATTTTGAATATGAATACGACTATTTTAATAAATGGATCGATACGATATATTGATATGATTAATAAAAGAGTTAATTTCATATTTGACACATAATCTAATTTATAATTAATAAATGGATCGTAAGTACTGTTATAGTGTTGACACGATTACACGAATATTATTTGTATCATAAACATATAAATGTATTGGAATAGTGTAATATAAATAGGATACAATTATAAATTATGTCAATTTATGTTTACTCAGACATAAAATTCATGTCGTATATTGAAGGTGCGCTTTTTTGTGACTCCCTTCCCACAAGGTCATTTATCAATTTTGTGAAGATGTGATCACTTCGATCCCCCACTGTTTTATCTCCATATGAAGCATCTCCAATTGGAGTGGTTGTTGGACATGTCCTACTATTTTAATCCATATGATCACTTGATCTATCATGACATATTGAGTGGTCAGTGACAATTGTCTTTGGTGGGATTTGAATTTTGGTCATAGTACCATCACGCCAACTTTGGTTTGATGGTACTAAAATTGTACTTAAGAATCTTATAAGGACTTTGAGGTAAATGTGGGCTAAGTCGCTCTCTCAATGGTACAAAGTGATGACTTATTAAGCTTATAATTACTTTGAGATCTTTGATTCAAGTAACCACAAAAGTAGTTATCACTTAATATGTCATTATAGATCAAGCGATCACATGAATGAGAGTTAGATATGTCTAACAATCACTCCACTTAAAAAACTCCATATATAAATAAAATCGTGCGAGACCGATTAAATAACACTTCTAAATACTTTCGTGGAATATCCGAAAGTGGAAAAATGATATCATAGATGGGGTCACATAAAGCATCTTCATTTAATCGTGTCTTAAACAATATCAACTCTTCTATCAAGATCGTTTGCTAATAAAGCATTTTTTTTCTTTCCTTCTTGTTTTTTTTCCACGTCAGCACTCACCCGTGAATCTATCCTTATTTATTTGAAATAAGAGCATGGGGCCCGCATTGCTGACTTGCATACAAATACATTTACGCTAGATAGTAGATACGTTAGATTATTCTGGACACTACTACGGCTAATATCACAGCACATGCGGGACCAACACGTCACCCTCACGAGAACAACGTTCTCCCTCGTCATCCTGTGATATGGCGCCACGTGTTTATCTATCCGGTGTGCGATGCATGTGCACCACCACCACCCACCAAAAGTTGATTTTTTTCTCTCCGCGTTTCCCACATGGTGTTCTTAAAAACTTTAAATTTAAAATTATCCAAAGCCATCCACTTCATTTTCGTGGCTAATCAAGATGCCACTTTTCTTTCACGGGGAAGGGGGTGCTTTCTTTATTATTATTATTTTTTAAAAAATATTTCAATACAATAACACTTTCATCGAATAAAAAAAATATTTAATTAAAAAGTCCAAATTTATAGTGTAAAATTATCAAAAGGCAAATAGTTAACAATAAAAAGAATTCAAACAAGTAAAACACACATCCTATGTTGAAATAAATATATATTTTTTTTCCAATTTCACTTTAGAACGTAAATATTTTATAAAATATAAAGTATTCCATAAAAATTACATAATATCAATTTACAAATCATAAACTTTAAAATAGTTCAAAAATGACACTTACATTTATAAACCTAAATATCTTCAAAATAATAATTTTAAACAAGTCATTTTCTAACACTCATAATTTTTTTTTTTTTTATCAAAACTCGTAATCACAATTTGTAAAAATATATATACACTTAAAATACATACCTACAACTTTTATTTAAAAAATCTCTCAAATTCAGACTTACAAAAGGTTGAATTAACCCAAAATTATTATGTCGCACGTAATTCACATTGACCTTCGTAGTAATTATATTTTTACCTCATTCATATTAGTGACTAAAAGTTACAATACGTGTGTCTCAATCACATTGCTTACCTTCAGTCACATTATTTGCTTGAATCACATTGTTGACTCTCAGTCACATACATCATAATCACAATTATATTTTACTTAAGTCACCAAGAATTCAGTCATATTCTTTTTTTAGCCACAGTCATAATGTGATTATCAGTTATGTGACTGATAATTTAGTCATGGGTGTGTCTCAGCCACATTATAGATCCCCAGTCAAATTGAGCACAATCATAATTGTAACATTAGTCACATTGTCGACACTTAGTCACATTATAATCTTAATTATATTGTCGACATTCAGTCATAGTTGTGATCTCAACCACATTAATTATCTCGATCATATTACTGACATCCAATCACATTTGTGACACCAGTCACATTATTGATCATCTGTCACATTTGTGACATCAGTCATAGTACTTGTCTTAGTCACATTACTGGATCTCAATCACGTTGGGCATAGTCGAAATTGCGACCTCGGTCACATTACCGACTCTTAGTCACATTGTTGACATTCGGTCATATTAGTTACCTTAGTCATGTTATCGACCCCTGATAAGTGCATGAAAATGTACTTTGAAACATTACTAATATAGGCCTATTGTTAAGTATTTAGTTATATATTTTATGTTTTAGTATATAATTCCTATTGTTATATTAATTTAAAAATGTTTATTATTTACGCTAATTTAGTGATTTTTGTTTGTAGGAATATTAATACATGGATCCGGGAGTACTCACAAGTGTTTTGGGAACCTCTGGGAAGACGCAGGATGAGCAGGGAATAATGGCGCCGAGGCGCCAAAATCCCATACAAGTTCCAGGGAAAATGGCGCCACGGCGCCATTCATCACCAAACAATGGGCGCCGAGGCGCCCATTCATGAAGCAATATTGGCGCCAAGGCGCCAATGAAGAGAGCAGGCGCCTCGGCGCCCCAAAATGTCAGATTTCCATACATTTTCCAGACAATTCAGCGCCGCGGCGCTGCGCAAGAAATCCTACGCGTTCCAGGTTTCGTTTTTAGGGTTTTTCTGAAATCCCAATGGCACCCTGACACTTCTATAAATATGAGACTTCGTCCAAAACACAAAGGGAGGCTAGATACACAAATTCCAAAGAGAAAACAGAGCCGTGCAAATTCCCGGGATCAGAACCAATGATTTCTCCATCTATCTCTGTTGTTTCTTCATCTAGCATGCGGAACTAATCTCCCAAGCAAAGCTAATGGCGAACTCTTGTACCCAAACTCTTGTATGCTTGTTATTTGATTCATGAATGAATTTAATCGATTAATATAATTGTTATTCTCTTCATCTCTTTATTCTATTGATTAATTGAGAACTATATTTTATTAGTTTACATATAGATTCAGTCATGTTTTTTCTATGTGTTGTTGGTAAAATTGGTTTGATAGATTAAGGTTCCGGTTTGGAACTACAGACACAATCAGGAGAAAGGCCTCGTTCTGAACTGGGAAAAGTGTCACTTTATGGTCTCTTCAGGAATCGTCCTAGGTCATATTGTCTCATCCAAAGGCATTGAAGTCGACAAATCAAAGATCGATTTGATATCTAAGCTGCCAACACCCAAAAATGTTAAAAGATGTGCGATCATTTCTTGGGCATGCTGGTTTCTATAAGAGATTCATACAGAACTTCTCTTCTGTCTCTAGACCCCTGTGTAACCTTCTCGCTAAAGATTCTTCATTTGAATGGACACAGGAGTGTGAAGATGCCTTTAGGACACTTATAACTAAACTCACCTCTGCCCCAATCATGCAACCACCCGATTGGAATTTACCATTCGAGATTATGTGTGATGCTAGTGATTACGCAGTTGGGGCAGTTTTAGGACAAAGACGAGAAGGGAAACCTTTTGTCGTGTATTATGCCAGCAGAACTCTAAACAGTGCTCAAATGAACTATTCCACAACTGAAAAAGAACTGCTGGCAGTAGTCTTTGCCTTAGCCAAATTTCGTGCATACCTAATCGGCTCTCATATCACCATTTTCACCGACCATGCAGCCTCAAGTACCTCCTTTCGAAGAAAGATGCTAAGGCTAGATTGATTAGGTGGATCCTGTTGTTACAGGAATTCGACCTAACAATCAAAGATAAAAAGGGTGTTGAAAATGTGGTAGCAGATCACTTGTCTCGCTTGGAGTTTAACGACTCTGCCGATGGCCCACCAATTCGTGATGAATTCCCTGATGAACATCTTTTTGCAGTCACACGAGCACCATGGTATGCACACATTGTCAACTTTTTAGTTTCTGGTGAGTGCCCGTCCACTTAGACTACACAAGATAAACGTAAATTCTTGGTCGAGGTACGTAATTTTTATTGGGATGACCCGTACTTATTCAAATACTGCCCCGATCAAATATTGAGACGTTGCATTCCTGAGGATGAAGTTCTCAGTGTGTTGACCTTTTGTCATGCCAACGCTTGCGGAGGTCATTTTTCTGTAAAGAAAACTGCTGCAAAATTCTGCAGTGTGGTTTCTATTGGCCCACTCTATTTAAGGACACAAACGGTTTCTGCCGCTCCTGTGAAAGATGTCAGAAATTAGGAGCCTTGTCCCGTCGTCATATGATGCCTCTTAACCCTATTCTTGTCATTGAAGTATTTGATTGTTGGGGCATTGATTTTATGGGACCCTTTCCACCATCATTTGGTTATCTCTACATCCTGCTCGCAGTTGATTATGTGTCTAAATGGGTTGAGGCAATAGCTTGCCGAACCAATGACAATGCCACTGTAGTCAAATTCTTAAAGGAACATGTATTGTCCCGTTTCGGTACCCCTCGAGTCATCATCAGCGATCAAGGAACACACTTTTGCAACCGATCTTTTGAAGCCTTGATGCGCAAATATGGTGTGGTGCACAAGATCTCTACTGCCTATCACCCACAGACAAATGGGCAAGCTGAATTAGCAAATAGAGAGATCAAACAAATATTAGAGAAAACGGTAAACCCCGACCGCAAGGATTGGTCTTTAAGACTTCCGGATGCGCTTTGGGCATACCGTACTGCTTACAAATCCCTTCTTGGAATGTCTCCCTATAGGCTTGTATTTGGAAAGGCTTGTCATTTACCTGTTGAGTTAGAACATAAAGCCTACTGGGCTATTAAAAATCTTAACTTTGATTTGAGTGCTACAGGTACACAGCGCGGAAACTTCAGATAACGGAGCTCGAAGAACTCCGGAATGATGCGTATGACAATTCCCGCCTTTACAAAGCCAAGATGAAAGCTGCCCATGACAAGCAGATAATGAGGAAAACTTTTGAGCCTAACCAGAAGGTTCATCTTTATGATTCCAGACTCCACCTTCACCCAGGCAAGCTGAGATCCAGATGGACCGGGCCCTTTATTGTGAAACAAGTTTTTCCCCATGGAGCTGTAGAAATAGAAGATCCCAAGGACGGCAGAGTATTTAAAGTGAATGGACAGAGACTGAAACCGATCCTGGATAATCCGATTCCCACAGCGGAGGATACACCTCTAGCTGACCCCACCTATGCGGATTGAGACTTCCTTTTCCTCTTTGTTGTACTTTATTTAATTATGTCTTTATTTTTTTCATAGTTATTTTTAATCTTTTGTCCTTTTTCCTTTTGTTTTGTTTTTCCTTTCTTTTGCAGGACAACTCAATTTTTCATCCAGGCTCACCACATCTCTAATCAGGTGAACTCCTTCCTTGTATTCACCTTCTCGGTTGTTATATTGGGGACAATGTTTCATTTAGGTGGGGGTGGTGGTATTATCATGTGTTTCACCTGGATGGATATGTCTTATTCGTATTGTCTTTTCCGTATTGTTTTGTTTTATTTATTGAAAAAGAAAAAAAATATATAAAATAAAATAAAAAAAAATAAAAAATATTTATTGTTTTGTTTTAGTCCCTGATAGTTAAACATAGTTCCTATGATGATATTGTTTGTGTTAGGATGAAATCTTAGAAACGATAAGTCCTTTAATATACTTTTATCTGATGATTTGAGTAGTTTATCTATGTTAGACTCGTAAGCACTTAATTATGGGTTTTTAGCAGTGGAAGCCTGAGTAGTTAGCAAGAAGACTAGTTGAATAAATTGCATGTTGATGAATGACCGTTTGCTTAGATATCTATCCTGAATTGCTTGTGTTATGACGTATGGTATGAATGCAAATAAAAGAAAAAGTCTCTGAAGAAAGAAAGTAAACCACCTATAACCAACAAGCGTGAAGCTACCCATGGGCGAGTATTAGGACCACCATAAGGAGAAATGCTACCTTGAAGGGTAGGTGTGTTGAAACAAAAAAAAAATGGCAAAAGAGGAAGAAAAGAAAAATCCAAAAGAAAATGCAACAAGAGACAGGAAAGCAAAAAAAAATCATACCATATTGAGCACACATAAAAGCAACTACAGAGCTTAATTGAGATATCTAGGTTGGTTAGACCCATCGATCCCAATTTTTAAACGAAATCATTGAGTTGGCTTACCTAGGAATAAAGCTGTGAACGAACCTTAGCACACACACACTTTGAGTCTAGCTTAGATAGTTTATTCAAAGACTTGGATTTGAGTTACGTTGAGTACTTTGAAGGTTCTCTGATTTCACTACTATGCATTCTCTGAGGACAAAAATTATGTGAAACTATTGGGACTATTTAGTTTTTATTGTGTGTTTTGAATGACGTTTGTGGGTGTCGTCGCTGTAAGCCCTCATGAGACTATAACTCGTCCACTAGGGACACCTAGGGGTTTAAAGGCTTGTTGCATATGCTAAATGCAATCGTGATCCCTACGAAAGTGGCTTAGATAGTTTATTTATTTAATTTTCATTTTATTTTACGCTTGAATTGCTAGGGACTAGCAATAAGCTGGTTGGGGGTTGTGATAAGTGCATGAAAATGTACTTTGAAACATTACTAATCTAGGCCTATTGTTAAGTATTTAGTTATATATTTTATGTTTTAGTATATAATTCCTATTGTTATATTAATTTAAATATTTATTATTTACGCTAATTTAGTGATTTTTGTTTGTAGGAATATTAATACATGGATCCGAGAGTACTCACAAGTGTTTTGGGAACCTCTGGGAAGACGCAGGACGAGCAGGGAATAATGGCGCCGAGGCGCCAAAATCCCATACAAGTTCCAGGGAAAATGGCGCCACGGCGCCATTCATCACCAAACAATGGGCGCCGAGGCGCCCATTCATGAAGCAATATTGGCGCCAATGAAGAGAGCAGGCGCCTCGGCGCCCCAAAATGTCAGATTTCCATATATTTTCCAGACAATTCAGCACCGCGGCGCTGCGCAAGAAATCCTACGCGTTCCAGGTTTCGTTTTTAGGGTTTTTCTGAAATCCCAATGGCACCCTGACACTTCTATAAATATGAGACTTCGTCCAAAACACAAAGGGAGGCTAGATACACAAATTCCAAAGAGAAAACAGAGCCGTGCAAATTTCCGGGATCAGAACCAATGATTTCTCCATCTATCTCTGTTGTTTCTTCATCTAGCATGCGGAACTAATCTCCCAAGCAAAGCTAAGGGCGAACTCTTGTACCCAAACTCTTGTATGTTTGTTATTTGATTCATGAATGAATTTAATCGATTAATATAATTGTTATTCTCTTCATCTCTTTATTCTATTGATTAATTGAGAACTATATTATTAGTTTACATATAGATTCAGTCATGCTTTTTCTATGTGTTGTTGGTAAAATTGGTTTGATAGATTAAGGTTGTTTTGCGAGTTGATCCTCTGCTGCAGTATTGCCCGAGGGTATATTGTCGTCGTTGGATAGGTTGTAACGATAACCTTGTGAGTTGTAAACGTAGAGAAGATTGAATAACAATTACCTTAGAACTTAAACTGGTGTAGAATTGAATATCTTCCAATTGTTGATTTGGGACGTGAAATCCTCAATTGTGTAATAACATGAATTGATAACGGAATATAGGTAATAGGTACAAGAGGGAACCCGGATGCTTTGCTATTTCTCTTCATTGATAAAATCTTTAAAGCTTTCGTAATTGTTAATTTACATCGTATTTAATCTTTCCTTTAAATAGTTATTGCTAACGTTTCTGTTTAAGTAAATTTGTTCCTGTAACCTTCTCTCTGTGGAATCGACACCCCAACTGTACTGCGATAACCGCGAGTCATATTTGGGCGTAATCAACCCCCAATCACATTAAACACAGACACTATAATGACTTTAGTCACATTGTCGATCCTCAGTCGCATTACCGATCTTGATGCATATTGAGTACAATCACATTGTAATTGTATTTTTTATTTACAGTCACAAAATGACTATTAATCAGGTGGTGTGTATTTGAGTGTGTATTTATTTAAGCACAATGACAATGTGACTATAGTGGTTTAATCCGCACAAAAAAAAAATCAAAGTTTTTAAAAAAAAAATTCTTTCAAAACGTAGTGCCATAAGAGGAAATACGAGGTTAAAAATATATGGACTTGCCCATAATTTTTTAATGTAAACAAAATAAATAGTATTTATAAAATTGTTCATTGAACATTATTATTTTTAAGTAAAAGGTAGGAAAATTAAAAAAGAACTAAATATGACTAAAATTAAAACCTTATGATTAAAGAGGTGACTCGACAAAAGCCTTTGCAGTTGAAAAACCCTCTCAACTAGTTTTTGAATATTGAAGCCTCTGCCGCCACACTGGTATTGTGTCTGGCAGTCTGGCAGTAGGGGCTTCCCCCTCATCGTGAGACCTACCTGCTGTGAGAGATAAGACATATACACCCGAAACATGATATATTATCTCCTCCTCCACCATCTCTTTCTCTTGCTGTCTCATCTTACTCTTTTGTTTTCTTTCTTCTCTTCTCCACCTTTCTTATATTTTCATTTTTTATTTTGTTTTTGGTAATGGCTCATCGGAAAATCCCATCCGCACTTACCACCACCTCTTTATTTTTTTTTCTTTATTTACCTTTCATTTATGGTTTCGTTTGATTATGGGTTATGGTTTATTTTGTTTATGGAGATTTTTGATGTGTTTCACTCTTGTGTTGGTAGTAAATCCAATCAGATCTTAGATATGTATTGGTGTTGTCTTATGTAGGTACATGGAAGTTGTTACAATAATAAGCAATGGATTTATGGAACTTCACTGGTAGATCTTCATTCAGTTGTGTTTTGTAATGAATTTATTTGTTATTATAACGACCATATATTTTACTATGTGTATTATGTTATTCTCATATGATCTTGAAGTTTGGATTCACCAACTCCCGTCGAGAGGTTGGAAATCTTAACCGACTCTACAATACCTCTAGTACCACATATATATTTATTTGTGAGTCTGAGATTCGAACAATCATGTGGATTTCATAATGCATAAAATTATGTTGTCAGATTTAGTCTGATTATGCTTGAGTTTTAAATTTTTTCTTAAGTTTATTTTCGGGTTAATATCGACAATGTATTTAATGAATTTCATATTTCAAGAAAAGTTAAGTGGTAAACCACCCGGTGTGAACCGGGACAAAGATTTAAGGCCGCATTCACCCCTCGCAAGGGAAGACCTCAACCGTTGGGTTCGGAATGGTCCCTTACTTATGTCACTTGTGATGATATAATTTGTGCAATGAATCAACCAAGTCTACTCAATAATCATGCTCAATGGTACTTAGATCTAACATGCTTTCATCCAAATAACTCCACGCAATGTAACACAACGAGCATATTAACCCATTAAATCAACATGTATAAATCATTATCCAAACACATCATAAACTAATAACATGCATAAAGGACAACCTAAATATGCTTTAACAAATAAATAACAAACTAAATTAAACCATGCTTTAAATAATAAACGAATAACCTAAAGACTATAACATGCTCAAATACAAATTTGGATGAAACGAGATACGTGTATCTTAAGTGGTACGTGGCGTTGTATCCCGAGTGCAGACCATACTACCGTCCATTCGGAATCGGCTACGGAATTTACGTCCGGGTTTCCATCCGATATACCACAAAAGGGAACACATATCCCGCTCATCCAACAATCACATCATGCCTCAAACGACTCTCATGCGATAATATTCTTAAATTAAATAAACGAAAGATAATGAATAAAAGGGTGCCCTCAGGTCTAACCTCTTTTGTCGTTCCTCGAAAGCGCGTTACACGGCCGTCGGAAGGATTGATACTCCGCAACTTTTCTGGTTCACTAATCCGAAGTTTTTCCTCGCTGTTTTCGCTGTTTGGGTTGCTGTTTTCACTCCGTTTTCACTGTTGTTTTAGGGTCAGTTTCTGGACAGTTTCGGTGGTTATTCGGGGACAGTTTTACGGGACAGTTTTGTGGGTTTTACTGGGCAGTTTTTGTTACTGTTTTGGGCAGTTTTGAGTGTGTTTTCAGGCTTATTTCAGGGAGGTTATGTGGCTGTTCGTGAAGTAATTAGGGAGGTGCAGTCTCGGTGATGATTGAATACAGTTTATGGGGCTGTTTTAATGGTGGTTTTCGGTGATGGCTGGGACAGTTTATGGGGGTATTTTTTGGTGATTTAAGTGCAGGTCAGGGGCTGGTTGGAGGTGCAATTCAGTGCAGAGGATGAGGCCATGTGTGGCAGTTTGGGGTTTGGTTTCAGGCCGTGTTTACGACGATATAAGGGTGTTTTTGCTCATGTTTGACGGCAATGCAAGGCTGTCAGGGGACGTGTTTAATGGCAGTTACGTGGGCTGTGTGAAGTGGGTGCTGAGTGACGTGAGTGATAGTGGGCTATTAGCGGAAGGTGCCGTGTTTGTGGGGGTTAGGGTGGGGTGTGTTGTTTATTTAGGTTAGTCGGTGAGGGGGTGTTTTCCGTGAAAATGGGAGGAGATAAATGGATAGGGAGGGCTGTGCGAGGTGGTGAAGGCTGTTGGTGATGAAGGTTTAACGTGGCTGGCAGTGTGGAGGGGCGTTACCGTGAAGTTGAGTGTGCACAAGGTGCGGTTCGGTTTCAGGCAGTGAGTTGTGGCGTGTTTGAGGCAGGGGGAATCAGGTCTTTGCGTGTTGTTGAATGGGCTGGCTGAGTGATCGTGTGGTGGCAGAACGTGGCTGAGGTTTTTGACGATTAATAGCGTGAAGGGCTGCGAGGGCTTAGGTTCTTTTGTGTGTTAATACCGTGGACATGAAAGATAGCTAGGGTTCCATTGTTTTGTCGTGTTTTAGGAGAGGTCAATGGAGAGAGTCAGGCCGAGTGTTTTGGCTGGTCTAGGGTTTATCTTTTGTTTTCTTTGCCGTGTGAGCCGTGAGGAGGGAGATGGCTGTTATGGTTTCATCATTTGGTGAGGCCGTGAATCGTTTGTGAGAGAGGCAAGAGAGAGAGAGGGGTCAAGGTGCGTGTTATAGAGAGAGATGGCTAGGGTTTATTTTTCTTTGCTGTGAATCTGTGAGTGGAAGCTGGGCGAGGTTGTTCTATTGCGTGAATGGAGGGCTTAGGTTTGTTTGAGTGGTGGCCGAGAAGATGAGATGGAAACTTCTTGTTATTTTTTTGTTGGTGCCATGAATAAGCTTTGTGTGTGTTAGGGTTTATTGGTTTACGTTTGGTTCAGAGACAGAGTGGGATGAATAGGGTTAGCTGCTAGAGAGAAGAGAGGGGTTGTGCGGTGATTTGTTTAGGGTTTTCTTACTGGCTGGTTGATGGAGGAATTTATTTAACTTATTTAGGGAAATAATATGTGTATTTTAGGAGGGGATTATTTAAATTAGGTGATTGATTTGTTTAATTTAGGAATAGATTGATTTAATTTGGAAGTGAATTATTTAATTTTGGTATTTGATTTTAATTTGTTTTATTTATTAATTTGAATTGCAATTAATTTAATTTGTGAATTTAATTTAATTAATTTAATTGGTTTGTGAGTTTTAGATTTAACATTTAATTTAATTGGTTATTTAATTTACTTAGATTTAATTTAAATTTAATTTGTGACATATATTTTAAATGTTTTAATTATCTTTGGATGTGATATAATGGTTTGGTGTGTTTTAAAATAGAGGTCCAACAAGCGAACCAGAAGCGAAACAAGCGAGTTAAATCTGACAAAATGCTAATTTCCAACTTTACCCTTCCAACGTCCGTTTCTCGCGGCTTTCACAACTAAAGAGGTAGTGTCTCCATACGAGACTCATCATCGGGCTGATATGCAAAAATGCAATGTCTACACATACGATAAGAAAACAGATAAAGTTAGTCTCATCTATCTTTTAATTAGGAGAAAAACTCATATGGGACGGTTCCATAAATGACATGGTAGGACCAGTCAGTAATGTTTTGATAATAATGTAAGAAATTTTTTTAAATATACATAAATGTGTGTGTATATATATAATGTATGGACTTAATCTTTGAGTTTAAAGGGTTCATTGTAAATGATATGTTCCTTAATTAGAAATGACATAACCATTAGGAATAAAGGTTTCCTTAGATGATCATAACTCATAAAAAAATATATGTTTTGACATATTGATACATTTACAAATGCAACCATTCATGTCTATAAAAATGATTATTGTGTTCTTCATTTGTATTCATTTTAAAATTCACATTTATCTTATTTTTCACTTATCATTAGGCATATTAAAGAGTTTAAGGTATTCACATGTAAAAGAGAGTTGTCAACATTATTCATAGTTCAAGTTATTGAACAAAGTAGTATACTTTTTACAAGAAGCAACCAAATATTTTGGGAAAAAGTTAGACAAAAAAGATCCGTAGTTCATCGAGACATGGCTAATAAGTTCATAAAAATAAAGACTTGTATCAACTTGGTTTAAGTTCATTATTTTCTACATAATATTTTTCAGGTTTTTATATCTCTCGTGTTTGTATTCAATTTATAATTTGCATGATTATATTTTATGATTTTGATTGAATAATACATGTTAAAAGTGTCCAATAATATATCACGCCCAATAAAATATACACTAAATTTATAATTAATCAATAATAATAAAGAGAGAAATTTATTGATTAAATTTTTTTTATTGAATGATATATAGGACATGTCCATATAAGTTTTTTCCCATAGACCTAAACCGGCAGAACCCATAATTAGCCCTCTGAACTCTTTCCAACATCTCAATAGTCCATCAAATTTTTATTTTAATCCATTAGCTCACTGAACTTTTAAAAACCGTGTAACCAGCTCGTTTACGTAACGCCGTTCCGCTCGTGTAACGAACGGAACGTTAAGTGAGATTGTTCATTTTTTTTCAGTGCCAACTCATTATGCGCCCTATCATATCTTCATCATGCTAATTATGCGCCCTCACATAACTTCAATTACTTTTTTTTTAAAAATATTTTTTAATAAAAACTGAAAATTTACTTCTTCTTTTTTTTTTTAAAAAAAATCAAATAATTATAATTAGAAATTTTACTGAACTGTGCCTACCCCTGCTCTTTAAAAAAACCGACTGAACCGTTAGGAAAAAACCCTAAATTCATTCCGGTTTGGTTCGGTTTGCTTTTTGATTCGGTTCGGTCGGTTTTTTTGCCCACCCGATAAGCCCCAATTTTGACTGATATGTCTGTTCCAATTTTGAAATACTTTTACCTAAATTTCTAACATAATGCAGGTTAAAAATTGTCATAAATTCAGTTTTTTAAAATAATTTTCGGATTGGATCGAGCAAATTTTGTTTACTTTGAAGTTATGCTATGAAGCATAACTAGCAAAAATAAAGATATGCTAGGGCGCATAACTAGCAGTAAGTGGTGGGCAAAAAAACCCGACCGAACCGAACCAAACCGCAAACCGAACCAAACCGGACCGAATTTACCGTTTTTTTCTAACAGTTTGGTTTGCTGTTCGGATTGGCCCACCCCAAACGGTTTACGGTTCGGTTCAGATGCTAAACCGAACCGCGCCTGTTAAACCGAACTGAACCGTTATAATTAAAAAATTATATATTTTTATAAAAAGATTTGCATTTTTCTTTTAATTTTACTTTATGTTTTTTTTATTAGTATGTTAATATTTTTATTCTTAATTTTTTTGTTAATATATTTTTTTGTTAATACTTTTATTCTTAAATTTATTTATTAATAATTTTATTCTTAAATTTTCTGTTTTAAGATTTATTCTTGAAAGTAAGTTGTTGGATTTGTCTCTTAATTAGAATGATAATAGCATCATTATTCGAGGTAATTTTTAAAAATACAAGAATTAATTGTGCCTCATTTTACAATAATCTATTAAGTGTATGTGTTATCTCGAGTCACAACTTACACCGTTCACTACTTCATACTATTTGTTCACTAGACTAGTTTTTTTTTTTTTTTTTTGTTGTCTTCACTGAAGTGGATGAATTTTTTTTTTTAAAGTATAATAATTTGTAAACCGAACCGAACCAATCCGTAAACCGCTGTTTTAAAAATTTTTCAATCCGAACCAAACCGTTATTTAATGGTTTGGTTTGAGAGGTAAAAAAACCGGACCGTAAAATATGGTTTGGTTCAGTTTTTAGCAAAAACCGAACCAAACCGAACTGCGCCCACCCCTAGCAGTAACGGCAACAGCGAAACGACGTTACGTAAATGGGCTGGTTACACGGTTTTTAAAAGTTCAGTGGACTAATGGGAGAAAATAAAAATTTGATGGGATATTGAGATGTTGGATAAGAATTCATGCATGGGCTAATTATGGGTTCTGCCGACCTAAACCGTGTATGGTAAAATGACAACATCATGTGAGTACTTTTTTTTTTTTTTTTTTGTTTTTTTTTTGCAGAAAACATCTTGTGATTAATTTTAATAATCAGAAAAAGGGCACACATTTTAATTTTATCATGGATAGAGGAGTAGGTTATCAAAACCCTAGCAAATTGCTTTACCAATTAAAAAATGGAGAATTCCCACGAGGAATTTCCATCGACATTGGTTTTTCCACGTGGCCATAGTATATTGGTGGAGAGAACGTGCACTTGCCGCTTGCTTTTGTTTTCCCTATCTTCTTTCCTTTTTGGGGGCTATCAAAAAAATTGTGGGAGAGGGAGCAGTATATGTGGGTCCCACTTTGGTCGTATTGCTAACGGCACGTAAAATAAGGAACCAAAACCGCACCTATTACCGTCTGGTTTGACGCCGTTTAAATTAATGGAGGGTATTGCTATTATGTGTTAATCAAGATAATCATCAATCAACTTATTTTACGAAAATATCCATCCTTTTTTTTTTTTTTTTTTTTATCACGTATGATCTGTCTCTGTTTGGTTACTGATGCAAATTGCGCTGGTCTGAGGATAGTGCGGAATCCTATCAACTATATTAAAAAAAATCCCAAGCAATATATTTTCCATTCCCATGCTAAATATCTTCAAATTTATCCAAAAAAATTTATTCAGACGAAGATGTCATTTTCATATGATTTTTTTTTCAAAATTAATATGTTTTAAAATAATTTATTATATTATTTTATGTGCATATATTCAGTAGCACTATTTTAGACTTAGTGATTTGTTTTTTGTTATTGATAGTAGAAATTTAAATTTAATGAATAGTGTTATTTAAACTTAAATTTCAAATATTAATTACTGAAATCTCAGCAGGGATACAAAAATGAAGACAAACAAACACCCGCCCTGGGCTTGAGGAGACGTAAATGAGGGCAAAAACGTAAATGGACAAAACTTAAGTAATGATGTGGGGCATAATAATAAATAATAAATGACAAAAGCTAAAACACCACCGTTGAGAAACGCAAAGAACACGTGTTTGAAATCATAAACTTAATAAATAAATAAATATCACAACAGCCCTCGGAAGCTGCAAAGAACGAGCATAAAAAGTCCCCCAATATATTCCTCGTGCCCAATAAACAGATAAGCCTTTTCTTCTTCAAATTGAATTATCAAAGCATTCGATCAAGAATCATTATTTATTAGTTTTTTTGTGAATTTAAAAGTATGGCGAGCTCGTCGGAGAAATCAGTTAAGTTGCCGGAAAAATCAACTTTCTCTCAAACGTGTAATCTTCTGAGTCGGTACTTGAAAGAAAGAGGCAGCTTTGGAGATCTTAACATCGGGATGTCATGCAACGTTGAAGCTAACGGTAAGCTTATCATACCTTTAAAGTTTTCAGTTATATTTGTTTGGTTGCTGAGAAAGTGAGAGAAAAGAAAAGAAAGGAAAATTTATTCTTATAATGATGACTTCTGCCCTTCTGGGTCACGTTTTATTTGGGAGAAAAATCAATTAAGCTTAATCTTGAAGCCTTTAATATATATTATTGTGAATCTTATATTAGATCTGTACTGTAACTGTAAGTAAATGATTTGTAATCACGTTTTGAAGTTATATATATATATATATAGCATGTGCTTTTTACAATTTGTGAAAATCTTATCTAGGACTTTGGAAAATTGGAATCCACACCCAGTCCCAGATCCAAAATAATCTCATTTTGTAATTTGACATATTCTTTCAGTTTAATCATTCAACAGTCAGTAGAACATGTTCCCTATTCTTTAGGTCTCACTCCTTTTTTATTTTTCCTTAATTCAAGAGACACGACAGCTCCATGTGCTTAACTGCTGTTTTGTTTTATTTTATTTATTATGAACTAATAAAATTCAGTTGATCTTTCTTCACATTTCAACTTTACTCACGTGAGTTTTTAGTTTCAGTATAAGTAAACAATATGATACTTGTATGATTGCAAAGATTTGAGTTAGAGTCAATATGATTCGAGTGATTTATCGAAATTTTGCAGGGGTATCTGAGATGCCACGGCGGCCAGCGGCTACAACTATGAATTTGTTTCCAGTGATTGACAACTCAGGAGATGTTTCAGCTCAAAATATTACTGCTCCTCGAAACTGGGAGTCCATGAATTTGTTTCCTCAGCATGCTGGTTTTGAAACCCCGAACATGGTAGATTCAAGGTGGGTTTACAAATTAATTAGTACATATTTTGTTACGTGGTTTTTTGAAATTTCTGCTGGGACTAATGGTGACTTGTTTTTATTTTTTTAAATATGTTAGTTTAAACAAGCCTGCTGCTGCTGCTGCTGTCACCGAGCCACAAAAAGCTCCAATGACTATTTTTTATGGGGGACAAGTGATTGTGTTCAACGACTTCCCAGCCGATAAAGCGAAGGAAATCATGCAATTAGCAAGCAAGGGAAGCTCCCAGAGCCAGAGTCACAACTCTTTTGCTGCTAATTTATCCAAAAGTCCAATAGAATCAATTCCTCCGGTTACTCCTAGCCTTCCGAAAAATCCAAAGGAGCCTAATTGTTCGGTTCCTCCTCCATCAACTAGCGTTACTGACTTGAGCAACAATATGGTTCCAGAGCATGCTCAAGAACCTCCCCTGAGACCTGTTGCTTGTGGTAATCTTTTGATATATATATTTGTATATAAATGGAATCAATAATTCTATTTGGTGTATGCGTTTCTAATGAAGTTCACCTTCAAATGCAGATCTACCTATTGCGAGGAGAAATTCACTCCACAGGTTCTTGGAGAAGAGAAAAGACAGGTAGGCATTTGCAGATACAAATTTCCACTATTTTGCATCATCTTTATTTTTTAGTATGTTTTGCTGCAAATGTACCAAAGTAGTAGTATTAATTAATTTAGTTATGAATCAATCACTTATTAGGTCAATAGACTTGAAAACTTGAATTTTGTTTTTCTTTTAGCAATTGATGGGTTGGTATTTGATTATTGTATATATGACTAATTGCAAAGAATCTATTGTATGATGCATTGCAAATCGGAGATAATAGTGATAGTAGGAAATATTTTGTTGGATTGACTTGTAACGTTCTGTTCTGTTATTACATCTTTGCAGGATTGTTTCAAGAGCCCCATACCAAGTGAGCAGCGACTCAGCTGAAGCTCCAAAGAAGCCTCCTGCTGAAAGCAAGTCGTGGCTTGGCCTCGCTGCTTAAACCTCTCAGTAGTTTCTGCCAATTGCATCCCTTTTCCGGCTTAATTTTTGGCCGTGTTATCATATTTTTTTTTTGGCAGCATAATTTTAGATCTCTATTAGGTTGGGTTTCTCAGAGCCCTACCTTAGATCTAACTATCAATCTTCTCAGTTCTCACCATTAGTTTTATGTAATTAACGTTTATTGAAAATTTAGTTGATAATAATATTAATCTTTAATGAATAATTCTATTTTTGACTCTTTCTTGAGTCAATATTGAATGATCTTCGATAGTTTGGTGTGTGTACTGTGTTTATGCTTTGAGCTTCTATACAAGTTTGGTAGTGAGAAAGATAAATTACTTCTATTATGAGCATTGATTATGAAACTGACATTAGAATTATGTAATTAACATTGTTAATAGAAAAATAAGATAGATTATTAGTTGGATTAGTCAAATGACTCATCACCATCCTTGCCAACTCAACTAAACTATCATCAATTTAATCATAATCATGCTGGTATATTTGTGTTCATAAGTTATCCCTTTGTACCATCAAACGAATAATATTACAACCACCAAATAGGTTGCCCTGTTTTTTCCACGTCATCTTCTTAGCAACTCATACAAGTTGAAAAACCCAGAAAAAAAAAAAACTCATAGCATTTGAAAACCCCATAAACCAAAAGGGGAAGAAAAATGTCTTGACCAACTCTACAAATGTTAGGGATATATTTTATATTTGTTCGATTAATTATAAATTTATGCATGTCATCTTACTATTATCAGTTTAGTTATTATTAATAGCCATCATTACTGTCCGTGTGGGCAGGTAATGTAGAGTTCAAGATCTCACTTTGAGGTCATCTGTTCGAATCTAGGGAATGCATTTCTTGTAAGAACATGAGACAGTCGAGGGTTTTACCTGCTCCGCTTAAGTCCGGAAGAGATGATTTGACATCGTCATCACTTGCCCATGTAAATTAAGAATGATGAATGAATAAAGCAAGTCCGGGGAATTATGATGATTAATTTTCTGAATTTTAACCATAAAGATTAAGCAAATTTTATTTTATTTTTCACATAATATTTTATTCGAAACTCAAAAACACATACATCAACATGGACAAAATTGAATGGCATACATTTTTTCAATTATTCAAACATGAGTCAAGGAGTAGGAAAGTTAGGTATGTGTTTGTGTTGGCAACTTTTGCACCCAAAAAATAATATTAATTAACAAAAAATGAAAATCCATTTAATCACGTTCCTCGTGTCTGGCTTTGAAATATATTTACTTGTTATTATTATAAAGTAGAAGACAGATAATGTGGAGGATAAAGTATATATATATATATATATATTTATTAGTATATAATTGTAATCACATGTCGTGTTGATGTTCGTGGTAGGGTCCATTTCTTTTGACTCTTTCATAATAATATTATATATCTAATATTAATAATTTATTTTCACTTCACGCGTTTGCTTCCCTAATCTTCTAATTCTTAAAATAACGCGTCCCAGTTTGTCCATTTTCTGGGTTTTGTTTAAATTTTATTTTGATGAAAAAGACTCTCTTTAAATTGAATTATGCAAAGTTTAGATTTGGAAGAGAGTATCAGAGTACTAGAGCAAGAACACAAGGGCAAACTCTGTGTTGTGATTTATGTTTCATGTTGAGATGATTTTTTTAAGGAAAATTATCTTCAGTCAATTCTGTGTTTTCCCATCCGATATTATAAAAATATATATTTTTCCACTTAAAATTATAAAAATACATCATATTCCATTGGGAAATAGGAAAACAAAATCATTTTTTAATCTTAAAAAGAAGAAAATTGATATACTTTTAAAACTCTGGGTGGAAAGATGATAAAATCAAAAATATTATAATATTTTTCGAACTATCGGAGGACGGGGGATAATTTTTTATTTTTTATTTTAAAGTAATTTATAATGAAATTATTATATAGAGAAGTCTGCTACATATGACGACGCCATATTGTAATTTATTGTAAACAATAGTGGTCAAGTAACTAAATTGTTTGAATAACGTTAATGATATCACTAGTATTAGGTAGATCATAAAATTATCATCATACATGTGTTGATAATTTTACAATAATTGTTTTTTGTTTTTGGACCTAATATTTGAGATATTATATCAACTGGGATTATATTCTAAACTCATTTAACTCGAAATTTCTTTTAATTGAAAAACATAAGGTTATTATCCTTGGATCAAATTTCAACTTTGGTATGCTTGAACATGGAAAGCATCGTCCAATTTGATAACTTCTCTTAGAATGAAGTCATCAGCGTGGTTCATTTATCCATATAAAAAATATCATTTGACCAGAGGTGGTCGTGAATTGCCTTAAATTTAATGGGATTTTAGACATATTCTTATAATGATGTTAAAATTTAACATTAACATAAATTTATGAATCTAAATTTTAGATTAAATTTGGGAATTTCAACAAACAATATATATCGACTCTCGTCAAGGCCGCCTCTATATTTCACCATATAAACATAACTCATATAATTAGCATTAATATGACCACATATCTCTCGGCTGAATCAATGTATTATGACACAAATGATATATAAATGCATTATATATATATATACTAGTGTATGTCCGTGCCTACGGCACGGTGTTACAAAATTTAAAGAGAGATTGAAATTCTGTTATTTAATTTGTTTATAATGAAATGGTTTTATTTTTTAATAAATGATTTTATTTTTTAATTTATTTGGTAGTTTTTATTTTCCATTAATAAATGATTTTATTCTTTAATTTATTTGGTAGTTTTCATTTTCCATTTTTATAAAGATTCTATAATGAAATGACTTTTTATCAGCCGTTAGATTATAATGAAATGATCTGAACCGACAATTAAGCCACGTAAAGATAGTTTTTGGATACATTATATTTCTTAATCTCAACCATCCGTTACATTCTCTTTCCTCCCACACCATTGTGCTTTATAATATAGATATTATAAATTTACCAGCACTTCTAGTTGGTTGGTAGGGTTGCTTATTATTATTTAAAACAAATACGAGGGTCTTAAATGAAATTTAGTCCATTTCAGTTATCAAATTAAAATTTTAATCCACTGGTTGTAAGGGAAGGGCCATATCCATTAAGTGAGTAAAAGTATACTTACATTTTGAAATATTTAAAAATAAATTTGGCTCATTTTGAACTTAAGGGTCTATTTGATATTGTAATTTGAGCTGGTGTGTGATGATAAAATTGTGTTTGGGTAAAACACGGTTTTCAAGTGTTTGGTTATTGATGAGAAATTGTGATTACTAATCATAATTTTTTTTCAAAAATTGAATTTTACAAAACCTAAAAATTTTAGTTCTTCCCACCATCAAAATATTAAAAAGCACACCGCAATTATATTTTTAACATAAATCAAAATTTCATGATACCGTTTATTAACCATTATTATTCACCACAATTTTCTAATCACAATACTAAACATAAACTTTCAGGAACTTGATATCCAAACCTGATAGATTTTTTATTCTAATTTTATTAGTTTTTTAAAACAACATTAAGGGAAAAAATTATAATTATGTTGGTTTATATGAAGTGAACTGGGTTGATTTCTTTGAAATAAAAATGTTATTGGACTTTTCCAAAAAAAAAAAAAACAATGAATTGGGAAATTGTTGGGGGTATTTAGTTATAGCCGTAGATCCACAACAGTGAATGGGAATGTATTTCTCATAAGCCCATTTGAGGATATCAGGCATTCAACTTCTTATGAGCTGGCCCAATAAAAATTTGGGCCCAATAAGAGGTAGCAATCACCCACTGGGCCTGATACATGTGATAATCTCGCTTTTCAATTTTATGATGGAAGATATTTTTTTTATAAAATCGGCAGAGAAGATTGAATCAATTATCCTCAACTGAGTCACCTTCAATTCATTCTCTCTTTTGGTTTTGATTCTCTCCCTCTCCTTCGAGGGTTTTTTTTTTTTCTTTTTATTTTTCTGTATTTTATTTTTTTTCTTCTTCACAATCAGAACCCCTCTCTGTAGCAGAGGACGATGCAGCAGCAGCAAAGGCTGAAGCAACAGACAATGATGCAGCAGTCCTTATATCAATACCACCCCGGTCTCTTAGCCGCTCCTCAGGTTCTTCGATTTAATTTTAATTTTTATTTATTTAATTTAGTAAACTGGATAGTGATTGGTACTTTGAAGGAATCTTTTTTTTTTTGGTATATTTTTTTTATGTTATTACTTATTAATAGACACTTTTTTTAGAAAAAAATTAATCGACACCTTTGAGTAAAATATAATTTGAAAGATATATGTATTGGAAGTACGTGTAATTGAAAGCTATCTGTAATTTTTACTACTACTTGTTTGTGGTTTAATTATTAATTTTATTTTTATTTCATTTGAAGGATGGTGTTTGTTATTGTAATGTTGCAAGCTTAGTTTCTATTGTCTGTGTATTTGAAATACTTCAGAGTTGTGGGTATTGAAGATTTAGGGATTTTTTTTAATTTAATTTTTTTTTAAAATACATTTTTATTTTGCAGATAGATCCTATATTGAGTGGAAATTTGCCTCCAGGGTTCGATACAAGCGGTTGCCGCAGTGTGTGAGTTTTTCTTTCCTCTTGTTCTTGACTGTACTATCATCTATCAATTTTTTTATCAACAAGATTGAGTTTCTGTAAGTTTTAAAAATTGGTTATTTTTATTTGTATTCTTATGTATATGCTGGTTTACATACAGAGATAACAATTGTTTTTCAACCCTTTTCTACTTATGCTGTTATAATGCAATATATATTTGCTTATTCAATAATTTTCTCTTGTATGCACGCTACTTTTATTTTCATTTATGCTTTCATGTCCATGTTTACTTGTACAAAATTATTCCTCATTTATGAGATTTGCAGGTATGTTGGAAACATTCATCCTCAGGTTACAGAAACACTACTTCAAGAGGTTTTCTCAAATACTGGTCCCCTCGAAGGATGCAAGCTCATTAGGAAAGAGAAGGTAATTTTTCAGTGTGGCAATATTTGGGCTTTTAAAAATATTTTAATGGAATGACCATGCCTTCTCTTGATTCCTATGATGGTGTTTTCGATTTGAATTGTAGTTGCTTATTGGTGCCATGGTGCCACTTTTTTTTTTTTAATAATGTGTGCAGTCATCCTATGGTTTTGTGGACTACTTTGATCGCAGATCAGCTTATCTTGCTATTGTGACTCTCAATGGAAGGCATTTGTAAGTAATATTTCTGCAGAGTTACAGTTGGATATTTTTTTCCTGTTCTATGTCCTAATAGTTTTTATATTTGTTTTGTTTATTTATTTTTAATGCAGATTTGGACAACCTATCAAAGTAAACTGGGCTTATGCTAGTAACCAGAGAGAGGATACATCAGGTTTATATCCTGTACATGTAAACCATGTTTGTTAATCGACTCTGATGTGCTGATTATTTCCAAAAACTTATGCTAATTTCTCAATGTGGTTCAGGTCATTTCAACGTTTTTGTTGGTGATCTTAGCCCTGAAGTAACAGATGCTACTTTGTTTGCGTGCTTCTCTGTCTATCCTAGTTGTTCGTAAGTTTTGATTTCTCACTTCCTTAGTTTACTCATTGCCATCTTTTCTTTTTGTATTTGAATATTGTGATTTTAGAATATTGACATGATCAAGTTTGTTACAGGGATGCAAGGGTCATGTGGGACCAGAAGTCTGGGCGTTCACGGGGTTTTGGGTTTGTTTCTTTTCGAAATCAGCAGGTACTTTAAATGCTTGACTCAATGTTTCTGTTTTGCCATTTCTTTATGCCTTTATGAATAATGTTATAATAGTTGTCAAATGAGCACCTAGGCTCAGACCACTGTGCATCATGAAGAGTCAGGCCATGCGATCTTGCCTTTGAGATGTGCCTAGGTATGCTTAGGCGAGCCTCATTAAAAATGTATGAGAAAACCCCTATTGGAATTGACCCAACCAACCCAAAATCAAGTTTTGTAATATTTCTTTAATAAATTAAGATAGGTTTTGGGGTGGGCTTTAAATTTAAACAAACACATTAATTTGTATTAACATTATTTGTGTTATTGTAATTATTTTTGATAAATTTTTAATGATTGCTTTGTGCCTTTAATAACATTGATTGTTATTTTCCCCTTTTGTTGGTTTGTCATATGATGGTAACAATTTCTTTCCTGTCCAGGATGCCCAAAGTGCAATAAATGACTTAAATGGTATGGAGATTTTTTATTGCTATGATGCAGTGTCCTTTTCCTTTATATTTTTTGTCATTGGGAAATTATACTTTTTTTTCAAATGTACCTTTTTGTGGGTAATCTTTAGTTCTTCAGTAGTTTACCTGTACTGGTCTGTGGACTAATGAGAAATGGCATGGGAAGAAAGAGTGTGGGTCATATTACATTCAATCAACTTGTAAGTATTTTTGATGTGGTAAAACAGGTCATTCAAATTCCATTTATTCTAGTGTTAGGTTGGGGATTGGTTTACATTTGAGAGAGTTTGGGGTTAATTTGGTAAAAAAAGGCATTGGAAGGTGGGATATGTTCATAACATGAGACGTGTTGATATATCACTGAGATGTCATTTTTTACCCCTTTTGGACTCTGTGATAAATAGATGTTAGGTTGGTAGGACAAAGGAGATTGTTTTGCTTGGAACATAGTTTTATAGGTCAAATGAGTGCTTGGATCATGCAAGGGGTAAAATCTTGGAACATCTTTTTTCCAACCTGATTATAGCGTACGCATGGAACCCCTTGCCCGAACAAGAAATTAGATTTTTTCAGCATCATAACCACACTTCTCATTCTAGTCAGTTTGAATTGTAATAACTTTGTACTGTCCTACTACTTCAGGCAAGTGGCTTGGAAGTAGACAGATTCGGTGCAACTGGGCTGCAAAAGGTGCTTCCTCTGGTGATGAAAAGCCAAGTTCAGATTCCAGAAGTGTTGTAGAGCTTACAAATGAAACATCCGGTGAGCTTATTTATATGGTTTGATGATTACAAGAAATCGTGGTTATCTTGTTTGTAGAAGTTGTAAAAGGTTATTTGGCATCCACATTTAAGGACATTTCCCCTCCAAATATTGAGGTTTTTTTCCCTTTATTTTCGCAAGGTGGGCTGTGGGATGGAGAAATTTCTAGACGAAAAATTAGATTATTTAGATTGGACATATGGTGTCGTTCTTCTAATTTCTAATTTTGTTTAGAAGGCATGTATATTTTTCCTATTCATTGTTTTCTAGTTTTCTAAAATCAAAAGAGTTTGTCGTGGGTTGAAGATTTCCTTAATGGCCTATCAATATGATCCTGAAGTTTTTTGTTAATATTTGAAACACTCAATTTGTGTCTTTTCATTGATTTTTCTGGCACAATTAGTTTCAAGTCATGAAACATAAACTGATGAAACCTCTTGGGGTGATACAAGAGGTGTGGGAATTCGAGAAGAGGTTTTGTATATGGATGTCTGAGATGTGATCTTGTATATTTTCTGTTGTCAATCTTCCTTTAGATTTTACAAGAATCAGCATTTTTTTTATAGAGTTGATATTTATCCCAGAGCTATGATCTTTATCTGGTCAGACTTTGAGCCCATTACTGCCGTTGCTGTGATGTTTAATTCTCTATATGAATACTTGAGATGTGGTCTTTGAGCCCATTACCACGTTAGAGCTTATGATTTTTTATTTCCACATGCAGAAGATGGTCAAGAGAAGAGCAATGATGAAGCTCCAGAGAACAATCCTCAGTACACCACTGTTTATGTTGGCAATCTTGCTCCAGAGGCAAGAACTAGAACTAACTCAGTCATGACTATGTTTGTCTCTTCCTCAATGTTATCGTTGTATAAATGCTTATCTGCATGGAAGCTTCTGAAGCCTGGTTGTGGAGGGAACATTCTGATGAGTTTGTCTTGGTGGCCGTATTAGCCATTTAGGATTTATTCCATGGCCATATCATACTATGCAGCCTGAAACTAGGACAGGCTTTTCCAACAGAACAGTTTAACAAATCGTAACATTCATATTATCTGCGGGATTCTTCTTATGGTGGCTTAGATTATAATCTAGACTTTAGGGACATCAGATTAATCAGAAGCAAGCCTATCCAATACGTATGAAGCTGTGGGTGATATGGCATGTTAAATGCCTGAAATTGACCAAGTAGTCTTTGCAATGAGAAGAAATGATGTCCTTTTTGTTGTATAATAATAAATTTGTAACCATTAGTTCAAATTATATTCTTTCATTTGGTTTGGCGACTTGATTACTTCCACCTCTTTGTAAAATGAGAATTAGAAAGAGTTCCATCAGTTTATAGTATTTCCTCATGCATTGGAAATCATGTATAAGATAATATACATGAATCATTCTGTCAGTTCAATAGTACAGAAACTGTGTTTCTGTTTCTGATTTCTCGATAATTTGCAGGTTACTTCAGTTGATCTTCACCGACATTTCCATGGTCTTGGTGCTGGAACGATTGAAGATGTTCGGGTGCAACGAGACAAGGGTTTCGGGTTTGTGAGATACTCTACACATGCTGAAGCTGCTCTGGCTATTCAAATTGGCAATGCACGGATTCTCTGCGGCAAACCAATTAAGGTACTTTCTTATGGAGTTATTTTATTTCTTAATAGATAAGTATGGTGTTTGGTTTATAGTTACAAAAGTGTAATTTACTTGGATTTGGATATCAGATGATTTAAGCCTCGTTGCAGGTTATGGTTTCAGCTGATTTTGGGTGTTTAATCCTATATTGTCCTGATGTACGCCATGGCCTAATCATTCACTAAATTTGTATTGCAGTGTTCTTGGGGCAGCAAACCAACTCCACCGGGAGCAAGCTCTACTCCTCTTCCCCCACCTGCTGCTGCACATCTGCCAGGTTTCTCAGTCACAGACCTTGCCGCCTATGAGCGACAACTGGCATTGAGCAAAATGGCTGGGGCACAGGCCCTAATGCATCCACAGGCTCGACATGCCCTTAAACTGGGAATGGATGCTTCTGGAGGTAGTCAGGGGTTCTATGATGCTAGTGGTGGGTTCCAGAATGCCGCAACAACCCAGCAGCTCATGTACTATTAGAAATTATGAGGTGGGAACTCCCTATTATGTTAAGAGGGAGTAACAAGTATTTAGAGAATCATAGTATGGTGTAACCTTTTTCTTTTTCTCATTTCTTTCTATGGATGTATTTCTGTTGCATATTTATAATGTATTGCGACTTTATGATGGTTTGGGCAGAATTTGGTGTATTTTAAATCTCAGGTTATGCCATTTTCTACTTCTGATGTTTTGCTTTGTGAGAATGATCTTTTTTATACGAATGACTGACTGAACGGTTAGAAAGTTTGTGTCGCACAAAATTTGAGATTTTATGTGCGCTTGGAGTCAATCCAAATTCAGCTTTCCGGTTTCGGTTTAGTCAGAGCAAAGTTATCAGTGCAGTGAGCATATTCTTATTCTGTCGCCAAATAAGACTTGAAAGCAGGCATATTTTGAATTGAAATAAAGTAAAAAGAACCTTTTCGAATTTATATATTCCATTTCTTACTTATTACTGAAAGGGAATTTCAACATGAAATTGAGGGACATGCCCATTCCAGGCAATATCCACTTTTGTGTGTTTCTGAGCATTGATAATGGTCCAAAAACATACAAAATCTGAAAATCATCACTTCTTTCTGGTCATCAACTACCACTACCAGAAAAGAAAACAAAACTATCACACATGATAAAAACATATTCCCATTACAGCATAAGCTCTACACCTAAACCCCAAGCAGAAATTCTTCCTTTTATTTCCCCAAACTCTCGGATCAAAATCCTGATTATGTGAATAGTATAGCCTCGAAAAGAGTTCTAAATTGCAAGAATACGGGTCGAAAATATGTGATCCCTTGTATAAGGCGAACTTGCTACATCTGCTAATCTCGAAGCATCAGCTCTGCATTGTTCTTTGCGTTCTTCCCTCGTTATTTGCGTTGATCGACACTCAGTACTGCAAAATGCTTTCTCCCCTCTGTTTGATAATAATAATAACACACCCATCATAAGTTTCATGCAAACAAAAACCAATAACCAATAACCAAACACCAAACAAATAATAATCAAACTTAAATTACCTGTACATGTATATATCTTTGCCATGGAGTTTTTTCCTACACAAATGACATGAACTGAGAAAATCCGAAGTGGGATAATAACAATCTGACTCATCTTCTTCCACAAATCTTCCAGAAGATTCTTTACTGGTTGTAACAGTTTCACCTCCATCATAATAAACCCTAGTGACAGACTTGTTATTAGGTCCATGACATGTCACGTAAGTGTAATCCTCCAAGCTTTCAATCTCCAAATCCTGTAAACATCTCTTACAATTTTTCCTAGCAGGGAATTGGGGGCTAACTGATGATGATGTTTTATTATTCAAGCTTGAATTTTTAGCCAAAATTTCATGCCCACAAATACAATCACTAGACTTGTTCTCTAGTGCTACTACTATCCCTAATCCAACACCACCTGCATCATAACATCTTAGACCCAATGGACCTCTAGGGCTTGTGCCCACATCCAAAAACCCTGCGCGGTTGCCGGAAACCAATAAAGCCGATAATTTCCCGATCACCGGACGAGTTCTCTTGCCCAACATGACTACAAATAATAATAATAATAATAATAATAATAATAATAATAATAATAATAATTCTGTAATTTAGGAGAGTGCTAACATTAACAAATTCGAGATTTGTAAATATTGAGAAAAGGCAATGCAAGATGTGGTACCAATATATAATAATGGAGTGGGTGGACTTGGCCCATAGGTTTTGGTTTGGAATTTTATGGTGATGATTGCTATAAATAAATTATAATGGTAAATTTCCCTTTAGTCCCTATAGTTTTTGTTAAATACTCATTTTGTTTTTTATTTTATAATTTCTTTTAACAGATTTCGATTGTATATCTATTTCTATTAAAATATATTTAATTATCATCATATATTTATTCTCTAGTATGTTATATTTGTTTAAACTTTAAGCTATACCACACACAAATTGTTTTATCCTTAAAAATCAAATCCAATAAGTAACGCTTTGGATATATTAAATAAATTACAAAAAATAAAAATAAAAAATAACTAAATAATTGAATAGACTGTAATAAAAAAAACCAACCTACATATCCAACTCAAATATTTTATTTTATTTTATTTTATTTATCTCATGCAAATATTATTAGACAAATGATCATTCTTTCATTAGAAATCTTGACGAAAGTTATGTTAAATCTATTTTTTAAATATATCAATTTTCACACAAATTATTAATTGTATATCAATTTTCATCAGACGTGTATCAATTTTTACTTGCAACTTTAGAAAAATCATCATTCTTTCTACTATTGATAAGTGAAAGTTTATTATTAAAAATCTGGAGATTTTTGTTAATTTTCATCAAATTTCGAAGAGAGAAATGATAATTTCCCTTATTATAATTGAAAGATGATTCCGAAGATGATTTTTCAAATTTGTAATGGGGGTGGGGCCACTCTTGTTTGTGTCGTTTTGTAATGTGATTGAGACTTGGTACTTGGGATGTGGCCTACCTTGGCCGCTGGTGTATTGAAAAAGAGAGAGAGAGATTCTACAAGCACTCTCTCTACCACCCATGGGTACGTGGCACACCATAAAAATAAACATCACTATCATAAAAATTGGACAACTTAAAATGTAATTCAGTACCAAAACACAATTTATAATAGACAATAAATATACAAAAGGATATATGGAATAAGTACACATCATCAATATTCAGGACTCCGTACCTAAAGCTATACATACAAAACAATAACTTTAATTACATACATATAACAACATGCATTACATGATACAAAACGTAACCAACACAATTTTTAAACTTATACGACATATCGCATGACTCTAGAGTGGGTGGCTGCAACTTGGGTGATCCATTGTCACGAGCATAAACATCCAAAACTTGATGGCTGACCGATCTGATTGTCAACCTGTAAAACTAACAAATGTGTGAGTTATACAACTCAATAACTAATCGCACACATCAGGATAAACAAGGATAAATTTTATGTGTGTGTGCGCGCGCATGCCTACATACATTTTTTTGCCGGAAAACCTTTAAACCTCATACTATTATTTACCCTTATTAAACATAATATCTTTCGAAAACACATACTCAGAAACTTACTTGATGCAAATCAGAACCCTTATATTCAAACTTCTTTGAACGTTCAAGCCTCGATACATATTTACACATACGCACATATGCATATTCGAACGCATATCTCATACAAGTTTCCAAATCTTCTTCATAATAAGCATGTCATAATCATCAGAAGCAAACTAATCACACATTAATGTCCAACACGAATATCGCAAATTTAGTCTCATCAACATAATAGAAACAGAAAAAACACAAGTAATCTTTATACAATCCAATGACACTCATTATCAGAATTGGAAATCACATCATAAGGCTCATACAGTCAATTTCATCTACAATCAGAAACAACAAATTAGAATGTAAATACCATATGCCGATCTCATTTGTTAGCATATACGAAAATCAGAATGCAAATTTCTTACGAACAAATACATTCATTAACATAAATAGAATATACAACACGAATTCTTTACAGACAAACATATTCATTTTCATATCTGGAAATCACATTATATACTTTATACAGACACCATAGATCGAAATCCACGATAGTCGTCTTATAAAAACCCAACTTATACATAAACAAATTTATACGAAATCAGAAGTTTCCAAAACCAAAATCATCAAATTAAGCAAGCGTCTATTACCCGAGTTGCGCATAATGACCGAACAATGTCCGAACATGACCATGTCGATAGATGATAGTAGGTCAGCCATTTTCTGATGGTCTGGACCCTAGAACAGGCGTCATAGAGGGTTAAAATTCATAAAATAATCATACAAGTAATGTGGCAAAAAATGTATTGTATAACATCCAATCACTACGTATAAATCAAGTTATCTAAAATCATTTATCAGAATCTTTTAGAAACATATTAAACCCAAATTATCTTTGAAAACATAAATCGAAAATATCAGAAAACACATAAATAATAAGTATTGAAGATCGAAATATCATAATATAGATCAAAATATCAAAAATAGTAAAAATTAAAGTATTCATAACGTATCATAAAATTGATATATGTGATCACAATTAAGTTTCAAAATCCTTATTTCATAAAACTATAACCAGCGTCCAAGAATCAACTTACTAGATGAAAAGAAAACCAGACATCAAATATCTGAATCGCACGCACTGACCATACATTATCTGAAACAAAATCATATCGAGAGAGTATAACGAAACGATCATAGTCAGAAGGGCAAGACCCAATAAAATACATAACCCACGTTGTAGTAAAATCTTCCTATATCAGAAGTGAAGTAAAATATGTTTTTGTTTATTTGCAAACATTTCAAATCTGGCATGCAAATCACTTTTCCAAAAGACAAACAATCAAGAGCAATCATACATATATCGGGCTTATCATATAATACGTATCAATCTCATCCATTGACAATTACTTACATTTTCAAAACAGTAACATCATATCACATACTTGTTTGAAAAAGTCATATTAGTACACACACACACACACACATATATTTACTAACCGTTGATAACTAACTCACACATAAGCCTTAGAATGAACATATAGACATATCGTATCAAAATCATATTTTACCAATTGTAATGCATAGTTGTACCAACTATTGATAACTAACTCACACATAACCATTAGAATGAACATATAGACATACATGTGGTTATAACCAACCCAAACCCGTGGTAGCTGATGCGACTAAACTTATGCATATATTTCATATGGAGGTAAATAATCAAACAAAAAAATATACATCAAGTATTCGTTACGTGGATTACTTGTCTGATCTCATGAACACTCATGATCCTAGTTATATCTATCAAAATAAATAGCTGAAACGATTAAAACCGATGCTACGTGGAATTCTCGACTCAACCAAATCAAGTTTGATTTCAACGATTTCGTTTTCATTACTCACAAAATATTTATCTTTATAAATCTAACACATCAAACTCACTTTTCGGTCAAAAAATCCATAAATCATACGAAAAATTTGAAATCATCTCAAACGGATCCGAAACCTTTTAGATCTATCATGTTCCATCCAAAATCATTCAAATACACATAATACATCTTAATATACAATTTCAGGAATATCAGATAACTTAAATTCTCAAATTACGCGTTTTTAGAAAATCTTCCGCAAAAACCTCTGATAACTCTACGGAATGATTCTGGACCCTCTGAAACTTCCCTAATTAATCTAAACATTATCATATCATCATATTCAACTCATATCCATCATTACATTCATCAAAACACAAACACGCATGAAATCTGATTTTACCGGAATCGCACTAATACTACCAGATCGAACCAATTCATTTCGATTTCACCCGGATTCTACCAATAGTATAAATTTGATACATTCTAACTTATCAAATACAACACAATTCAAAATATTACTCTGCAACACTATTGGAAGAATCTAAATACAAACGAGAACCTTGAAAATATCGATTTTTTATCGGGAGGTCTTACCAAGATTTCGATGGCATATACAGATTCTTAACACTCCCACGAACGTGTACGAATCGACAGAATTCGAATTGAAGCTGTTGTTCACACAAAAGTTACTATTTACCATGTCTTTCTTTCTCGATTTACGTGCAACCAAGCACATATTGAGGAAACTGACACCACCGTCTTGTAGTACACTCTAAGGGCTTCAACTTGGCGGATGACTTGACACATGGATCGAAACGACGAGTCAGATTTGAAAAGTAACAAACTGCACATTTCTTTTCATTTTCCGGCCACCATCAGAGACGCCGACAACCATCATTGCATTGGGGTGGTGCGACGTCCCTCCCTTATCGGCGCGCCAGCCAACGGTGGACGGCTGGTTGCCGGCGCAAACAACAACCATGTCTTGATGGGGTCGTGAGAGGGGGCTTGAAACTTTTGCTCATTTTGCAAATTCAGAAAATCTTGAGTATTTATGATAAATTTTCAAAAAATTACGAAACAGCCCCACATAATTACAATTAGTCACTGAAAGTGCATTCTTTCGAAAATATGTATTTTTGAGGCCTTTATGTGTGAATTTAGAAAAGTATACATCATAAAAGTTGTTTTTCTTCAAAAGAATTTTCGAACTGATCGAGCATCAACTCAATTAAAGTTCGTTTGCTATTTTTATAGTCGAAACAACGAAACTTTCTTTATATATAAAAATCGTGTAACTAAATCTTTTGAATTTCAAGATTCCAAAAGTAACGAGATTCCACTAAAAGAAATTATGACATATCATTCAACACTTAAACTCTTATTTCCCAACATCATCTTTTTGAGACCCAAACTGAGATCCGAGAACCTTGCAGAATTTTTCCGAAAAAATTGGGACATCACATAATTATATATTTAAATAATATTAGACTCAACTTAAGATTAATGTTTAAATTAATTAAGAAAAATTTAAAAGTATTAGAATTAATTAAGTGTGGGTCTTAAATGAAAATAATTTTTTATTTTAAATATTAAATAACAATAATAATGAGGAAACTAATAGATGGGCATTTAAGTCAAAAGAAGAAAAGAACAGCGGGTCCGTCCAGTGGGTCCTTCCGCACACTAAATGATGTTTCTCAGTTACATGATTAACAAGGTAAAGTGACCGAGGCAATTCATTCTTCACATGGGCGAGCATATACGTGTCCACACATTACTGGCTTAATGATTGCAGCCACGTAAACTGGACGGAACTTTTAGGCCCAGTCCAGCCCAATAATGCTAAAGATGTTGACCCCACCATTTGCTTTGCTTTTTATTTATATTTTTACTCAAATGCAAATTTTACATTTTTTAGGTGGCAAGGTGTTTGACACACAGACTTCTTCTTTATTTTTTTTTTTAAGAAAAAGATGTTGACAAAAATTCGATTTTTTTTATAAAAAATTTAAATAATTATTTTAAAAATTGCAGAAAGTGAAATCGCCTTTTGTATTTTTTTGAGGCATCGCTTTTCATTTATTGAGTCCATTAGTCAAAATCACCATTTCATTTTATTTACCGACCAAAAAGAAAAATAAACCATAATCACTTTTTTTTCCATCTTCCATATGATGTAGTTTATTACAAATTAACTAAAAAAAAAAGCAGGCTTGTTTGTGTGATTGTTGTTTCCCACAAATATCATTTTAGTCGTAAATGATTCTTTTATTGACTAAAATGAAATGAAAGTACTAATTTAGGAAACTGTCAGCATTGAGGATTGGGTATTTTAGTTAATAATTTCTTAAAGGGAAATGCTAACGAATGCGTTAAGAATCCATTTAAGGAAAGTTTTGATAGGATAAAGGAAAAAAAATTATTAATAATTTGATAATTTTTTTTCATTTCCCATAAAAATGATGTCAAAATTTTTCTTAAAATGATTCTTAACGAGTGCCATTAGGGCACTCGTTAGCATAACCATTTCTTAAATCGATTGACTCAAAACTAAATTGAATCTATTTAACTAAATTGTAAACTAATTGTTGGAGGTTTTTTTTTTTTTTTTTTTTTTTTTTTTTTTTTTTTTTGAATCAAATCGGTACTGATTAGTTAAAAAAATAAAAAATAATCGTTCACACTTAAATTTCTCATAATTTCTACTTGTTTATAAATAGCAAAGATGCTAAAGTTTGATTTTAAATGACTTCAATCTGAGATCCTACAGGAGTATCATTAAATTACTTGCGATTTTTTAATTGTGCGAACTGCGAGGTAATGAAAGAAAAAAAAAATTAAAAATCTTGATGTTTTTTTGTTATCGTGAACGATATTGTTAGATTTAATTTACTAAAATAATCAGTAATTAATCATAACAATTATAAAAATAGAGAAGAATATGTCAATGCGATTATGCGTGGAGCTTGAAGGAATGCACCACCTAATCTACTTTAATATAATCAATAAAATAAATTTTATTATTTATTTTCTGATTTAATTTGATCTTGTAAGTTTAATAATTCATTTTTTTAAAAAGCCTTGTCACAAATTATTTTATTTATAACCATTTTGTTTTTATATAAAAAAATGTATATTATATTTCCAATATAAAAACATTGGTGATTGAATTGAACTAGTTAAGCAATATAGCAAGTTTCGTGCATTACCTATTAATATGGGCCGGGTTTCAGCTCACTGGGCTATATAAATTGTTTCTGGCCAACCTTTTGATGGACTATTACCCAATTCTTTTGGACTGATAGCCCAAAACCTCAAGGGAATGAATAATGATCAAGGCTGAAAAGAACTATATTTTTATAATTTTTATCTAGAAATGTGGATAAATATCAACTTCTAATCTTGATTATTTATTAATCACATATTAATGATTATAATTGATGATTAATACAAATATGTAAAATTATGCATTGGATTGTACATAAGAATTAAGATAATTAATAATGACATCCTTTAAAGATTAAAAAGATAATATCCTAAATATTATGTAGATTTCCCACAAAAAATTCAGCTAATTTTGTAATTTTTATTCTAATATTTAGACGGATTTGCATAGTAAAGTTTTTATTGGTTATTTTAAGTAATCGAAAGCTAAAATAATATATAGAGGATTTTGATTATATGAGTATTAATAGACGTAAATAACAATAATAATTTAATAAAATGACAACTTTTTGTTAGCACAACATAGAGTTTTATTCGATTTCTTATTAGAAATTTGGTTTAGATTGACTTTGTTAATAACTCTGATACTAATCAAGAGATTGACTTAATATTTGGATGTGTCTTAAACTAATCAAATCTCACAATATGATTTTTTATTTTATAAATCAATTGCTCTACCTTCATAAAATTCTATATAAACTACAATACTTACACCAATTGCTCCATTGTTAGTAAAATTCTAAACAATCTATAATACTTTTAACCAATAAAATTACCTAATGAAAAGATCAAATTTAATGAATTTGGATAGACTTCTAAATCGATTCTTCATCTTCCATCCAACTAAACAATCTCATCCATTTAATTAAGCTTTATATATAAACACCACGTTGCCTCAATTGTTTCACATTTCCAAATCCAAAATCCTAGATATGGCTATTCAAAAACATTATTGTCTCACAATTCTGTCATGTTTAGTTCTTCAAATATTTATCAATCTTTCAAATGCTTCTCACATCTCACATGATGGAAGAGCCATCACCATTAATGGTGAACGTAAAATTCTGCTCTCCGGCTCCATTCATTACCCTAGGAGTAGCGTAGAAGTGAGTTCATAATTTATTTGAACATTAATCATCTTGAAATGTTTATTTGATTTTTAATGCTAATATATATAGTTTTTAATTTGCTTGGACAGATGTGGCCGGACTTGATAAAGAAAGCTAAAGACGGTGGTTTGGATGCTGTTGAGACATATGTCTTTTGGAATGCCCATGAACCATTACGTCGCCAGTACGATTTTAAAGGTAATCTTGATCTTATAAGGTTTCTTAAAACCATTCAAGATCAAGGACTCTACGCTGTTCTTCGTATCGGTCCATATGTTTGTGCTGAATGGAACTATGGGTGAGTATTTAATGTTCACTCATGCATCTCGGATTTAAAAAAAAGGATTCATATTTTAAACTAATTATTTATTTTATATTGGTTTAGAGGATTTCCTGTGTGGTTACACAACATGCCAGAGATTCAGGAGTTCCGGACCACAAATAGTGTATACATGGTACATATAATTTTATCATTTTCATTTTGAGTTGTTATTATAGTGATTTAATTTCATATTAACATATTTATGATTATCTTTTTTTTTTGTTTTTTTTTTCTCAGAATGAAATGCAAAATTTTACAACGTTGATCGTGGACATGGTTAAAAAAGAAAAGTTGTTTGCATCTCAAGGAGGTCCTATTATTCTCGCTCAGGTTTATTTGCATCTCTATAAATCTCTATTAAATTTTTTATATTTATTAAAGTGATAATAAGATTTTATTTAATTTAAAATATATTTGCAGATTGAGAACGAATATGGAAACGTGATGTCAAATTATGGAGATGCTGGAAAATCATATGTTGATTGGTGTGCAAAAATGGCTGTTTCACAAGATATTGGAGTTCCATGGATCATGTGCCAACAGAGTGATGCCCCATCCCCAATGGTGCTTTTTTATTTTTATTTTTTGTTCCCAATATATTTAATTTTTTATTTAATTTATTTAGCATTATTTATTTATTTGTTTCTCAGATAAGTACCTGCAATGGTTTCTATTGTGATCAATTCACGCCAAGTAACCCCAATAGTCCTAAAATGTGGACTGAAAATTGGACTGGCTGGTTAGTAATTTTACTCCTTTGTTCTCAAATTATTTTAGCCACTTTATAATAAATTTTTAATTAAAAAATCATAATGAAATATTATTTAATAGGTTTAAGAGTTGGGGAGGCAAAGACCCCAAGAGAACTGCTGAAGATCTTGCCTTTGCTGTTGCACGATTTTTCCAACTTGGAGGCACATTCCAAAACTATTATATGGTCGGTATATATATATATATATATATATATATATATATATATATATATTTGTTTACATTTAATCTTAATTTGTTCACTAACCTTTGATTTTAAAATGATAATTTTCAGTACCATGGTGGCACTAATTTTGGAAGAACATCTGGGGGACCATATCTCACTACTTCCTATGATTATGATGCACCGATTGATGAATTTGGTATATAAAAACATAATTTCTATTTTAAATCATTATTACTGAGTTTTATAATTTGTGGTTTTGATGATTTTGTTTGTTTAATTATAACAGGACTCTTAAATCAACCCAAATGGGGACATTTGAAGGAACTTCACAGTGTCTTGAAATCAATGGAGAAGACTCTTACTTATGGAAACGTTACTAGCACTGATATGGGAAATTCTGTCACAGTAAGAACAAATAATATATTATTATATTTTTAAAACATTAATTTCATAATTGTAGTATTAATATTTGTTTGTTAGGCCACTGTTTATGCAACCAAGGAAGGATCGAGTTGCTTTCTGAGTAACGGAGATCAAAAAGCAGATGCCAAAATCACTTTCCAGGGAAATGTTTATACTGTACCTGCATGGTCTGTTAGTATCCTTCCTGATTGTAAAACAGAAGAATTCAACTCAGCGAAAGTGAACACTCAGACAAATATTAAGGTGAAGAAGCCAAACAAAGCTGAGGATGATTCAACTTCTCTTCAATGGACTTGGAGGCCTGAGTCTATTGGTGCCACTGTTATTAAAGGACATGGTCACTTCTCTTCACATTCACTCACTGATCAAAAATCATTCAATGATCTTACTGACTACCTCTGGTACATGACAAAGTAAGTAATTTACTTAATAACTAATTAATCTTCACTTAAACAATATTATCTCGTAAATGTAACAAATAATTTATCTTAATTGCATTCTTATCAGTGTGGACCTTAAGGTTGATGATCCAATCTTGAAATGCAATAACACATTGAGAGTTCATAGCAGTGGCCAAGTACTTCATGCTTATGTTAATGGACAATACCTTGGTAACTGAACATGATTTATTTTTCCTTTATTTCTGATATATTATATATTATGTAACTTTGATTATTAATAAACACTTGTTACATTTATTTTCAGGGGCACAGTGGACCAAATATGGAGTCTCCAATGACGTATATGAGAGACCAGTCAAGTTAACTCCAGGCAAAAATCAAATTTCAATGCTGAGTGTAACAGTTGGCTTACAGGTATTTATATAACAAATTTTGCTACAAATTTTACTTGTATTTCCCCCCCTTGTTATGGTCAAAAATCAATCTGGTTTGTTGTGACAGAATTATGGAAGCAAATTCGACATGGTAGCGAATGGAATTCCTGGTCCGGTTGTGTTGGTAGGGACACAGGGAGATGAGACAGTGACCAAAAATTTGTCATCTCACAAATGGACATATAAAGTAGGGTTGCATGGAATAGATGATAAGAAATTTTACAATGCCAAGGCAGCTAATTCCACAGGAGCATGGTCAGCTGAAAATGTGCCATCAAACAGAAGAATGACTTGGTACAAGACTAGTTTCAAAGCTCCATTAGAACATAGCCCAGTTGCTGTGAATTTACAGGGCATGGGCAAAGGCATTGCTTGGGTTAATGGTCATAACATAGGTCGTTACTGGCCAACTTATCTTGCTGAAGAAGATGGTTGCAGCCTGGAAACTTGTGATTACCGCGGTCCTTATAATGGGGACAAGTGTGTGTCCAATTGCGGCAATCCTTCTCAGATATGGTGAGAATTAATATTACCTAATAACAGTACTGTTTGATAACTTCTAATTTATTTTTATTTTTTGTGTGTAAAATTATTGAAGGTATCATATTCCACGATCTTGGGTTAATGATGATGAGAACACATTGGTTTTGTTTGAAGAATTTGGGGGCAATCCATGGAAAGTAAGGATGGAGACAGTAGTTGTGGGAAGAGCATGTGGGCATGGATATGAGAATAAGACAATGGAACTTTCATGCGAAGGGAGACCAATCACAGAAATTAAGTATGCCAGTTTTGGGGATCCAAAAGGTGAATGCGGGGCTTATGAGAAAGGAAGCTGTGAAGCTAAAAGAGATGTGTTGCCGGTGATTGAGAAGGAATGTGTTGGCAGGGACAAGTGTTCCATTCAAGTCACTGAAGCAAAGCTTGGTGCTACTACCTGTTCAGCCATTGCCAAGAGGCTTGTCGTGGAAGCTCTTTGCTAGGAATCTCATTAGTGTTTGATTTTTATTACATATATAGTTTAGGATATATAGGACTCATTGATTTTATCATTTTGCAATTCTCAAAACATTTTACTTTTTTCATATTATTTATTGATTTAAAACAGAAAGCAGCGTTCTGTTTAAAATTTATCATGTTACTTTAAAATATTTATGCCTTGGCCACCTCACTTTATATATTTTTTTACTTTGGTCATTTACTATTTAGCTAATATTGATTGATTTTAAAAATTCATGTTTAAAAACTCATTATAGGGAAATATATGTGCATTTCAAAATTTTTGAGAAAAAAATTTATTTCTCAAAAAATATTGGGAAGAGATATGGTGCCTAAATTTTTAAACAAAGTTATCATAGATCATAGAAAAATATGAAGAAAGGTAATTCTCAGTTAAGTTTTGCCGTATATACTAAACACATAATTCATGAAATATATATATATTTTTTATGAAGGTCAACTAAATATCATAACTAAATTGTTCTCTTTTGATAAATGATCATGCATTATGTAGATATATATTTGCAACATAAATACTTCTACAAAAAACTACGATAAGTGTTGGTTAATTTCGTGTTAAACCTTGTTCAATTGAATTGAAACGAGTCTTAAAGATTTCAGAGTAATTAGACATCATTTAGAAGTTGTTTTATGAAGGTTTCAAGTTATATGAGAGTTGTCGTGTTTAAGCTACATGTGTCAGGACATTCACAATTCGATTCCAATGAAGACACATACGGAACACGTTCGAACATGTAACAGTAATACGACACACGGTGTGCATTGGACGTGCATGTTGATGTTCAAACGTCTATTAAAAGTGTGGTTGATTATGATAGACTTGGTATATGAACTTAGCCATGGCAACAATATTATAGTACTTGTCTTAGAGTATTATAGTTACACATATTCCCCCGTAAGGATAGTAGGATCAAAACCTCACTATTTTTTCAATAAAATTAACACGATTTAACTCAACATTAAATCCAAATTTTATTAGTATTCATCAAAAGCATGAGTTTGTATATGCTGACTTGTGCTTAGTGCTTACTCCTTAGGCTGTGAGTGTGCTTTACACAGCTTTAGGTATTTGCCAAAAAATTAGTGACCCCATTACATCCTAATCACAGCCAATGTCGAATTCCATTTAGCAAACTTCCTTCACAAAATTCGTTATATTTCTAAATTCTGAAATTCATTAATATTTTGAGGTTTGGAAGGTATTAGACGAGTACTTGAATATGAGATCCTAAATTAATTTGAAATTATTAATTAATAATAATATTTAAAAAATTTGGGACCCTAAAATTTGTCCACACTTGAAATGATTTGGGGCCTAATATTTTTATCTTATTTGGGTTTTGATTATTAAAAAGGTAAATAATGAATTCTAGCTAAAGATATGAGATGGGGTTTTTTTTTTTAAAACAACAAAGAATATAATAATGAAAAAAATTATATAATTAAATTAAGAGTCTTAAAATTTTATCAAGAATGAGAGTAACAAGTGATGGTCTGTTTACCTCTCCGTGATTAATATGATTCATTCTATTATGAAAAATATAAAAAGAACAATATTAAACTCATAAACTTAATCTTCCGAGTGAAACGTTTTTCACTGCAAATAGATAGCGAGATTTACCCCACACTTACAAACAAATACTTTTGAAGAGAGACTGAAGAATCTGCCTACCATACCTCACAAAACTGTGTCCAATAAAGACAATGTCTACCTTATACTTACAAATAAATATTTGTTGCATCTTTGACACATTTATGTTATGAAACCACACGAGGATGTCTAAGATTTTTATAAACCATCTGTTAATACTATATTAAGTCAAGATTGGATAAATAAATAAACCATAAAATTTTGCCACGCTCCGTAATTTTAGTGCCTACACACGCTAAATTTTGCACTATTCAATTATTCTCTGCCAAACATGTAATATCGACGTCATCTCCTACCCCGCACAATTGCAATGAGGAGGTATGGCGTTGGTTCTGATACCATACTATTTGTAACAAATGTATGGGTATGAATCATTCTTAAAAATCGGCTTGTATGGAGTGTTCTAGAACAAAAAGTGAATGCAATAAATAATAATAGATAAATTCTTATTATATATATCAACAAAATAAAATATATTGACAGTGCAAATAATGAAAATCAATAAAAATAAACTGACTTGTATCGATGATTGAGGCTAGCATATAACGCGATATCCTATAGCATAAATTCACCTATATTCGTGTGCGTGTAGTTCGATGGATGTCTGCCACCACGATAAAACAATTTGTAAGTCAAAATTATGTATTGAAATTTCGACCCCTGACGAATTTACTTGGTGTTTATTCTTATTGAAAAAATAAAGAAAACAAAACATATTGCTCTGCTTTGACATTTCTCTTCCCCAAGGCCCAAGACCCAATCTTTTGATTATTTTAAATATATTAAATATATTAAAAGCCAAACCCATAATCCAACCACACATCCAAGCCCAAACTCTTTTTTCATTTAATATGAGTGTCAAGTGAACACTTATAAATATTGTATTTTCCATTTTCTTTTTTTACGTGAGACTACTTCTTTTATTTGTATACAAACTTCTTACAGAAAAGGGTGCCAAAAGGTTAATAAACCACTAACTAATCTCAAACTAAATCAACGTGAGACGAATAGATCATAATATTCCTTTAACGATAAATAAAATGGACATGGATCTTCTCCTGTTTTTTTCTCTCATTGTCAAAGACTTGTGTGGGACAAGCATACGAATGATGTGGTACGTCTAAAATTTTGACATATACACATTAAATTCTAAATTAACCAATAAGAATAGAGAGCAAAAATTATTAACACATATCATGCAATCATTGATTGAGTGCGTTGAGTAAGCCTCAAATAAGTTTCTCGCTTCTTTGGCATAGCATCTAATCACAATACAAAATATAGATTGTTAAGGTCAATTGTCAATCTTATAACATCATTATACTATATATTAAGATCCTAATTCAAATAAAATAGTATTTCTCACTCACCTGTTCCAAGTACCTGAATGCGATACATGAAAACCTCTCATATGTGACAGATATGGGAAAGAGGTTAGAAATTTTGACCATATTTTGTAACTTCGGCTAGAAGAAAACATTAATAAATAACAGTCTCATGACAAAACCACTAACATGGAAACATTTTGCATTTTAGGAAAGGACAAATCATACACCGCTTGCTTTTATCATTATAAATCTCCCTTCCTTCCATCCTTTGCCTTCCATAATATTTATATAACAGCTACATATAATATAATTTGAAAAGAAAAAACGAAAAAAAAATAATCAAAGTGGCAGAGAGAGTTTCAAGTTCAATGTTCTTCAGCAAAAAATAATGGCAATTTCAAGCTCAGATGCACCAAAACAGAGTCCTCAAGTGGAAGTTCAATCAGTGAAATGCGACTCATGTGGGTTCACAGAGGATTGCACCCCTGCTTATATTAAGCGGGTGAGGGATCGTTACAAGGGGCGCTGGATATGCGGGCTTTGTGCTGAAGCTGTGAAGGACGAGGTGCTGAGATCAGATACGCTCATCTCCACCGAAGAAGCCCTCGACCGGCACGTCAGTTTTTGCAAGGACTTCAGATCATCTACTCCTCTGTCTCTGAGTAAAACAGAGCACCCAATCTCTGTTATGGGAAGAATCCTGAGAAGAAGCTTGGATTCTAATTCCCCTCCTGCCTTTCGTTCCAATTCCAGTAGCGTTCTGCCTCATATTGAACAGATCAAGGCTTCGCCGCTGGTTCGATCCGAGAGTTGCTTTTCGGCTCTGTCTCGTTGAGTCATTTTAATTTTGTTACAATATTACAGGTAAATATTTATTTAATTCATATGGAAAAACAGGGGAATCTCTGTTTTGTTGTTTAGATTATGTATGTGTATATAGTTTTAAATCGTTTTATTTATTTATTGTTAGTTGTGCTCAAACTTGATGGGAATTTAGTATTATGGACCTTATTAAACTTTTATGTGCTTATTGTGGATTTTTGTAAAAAACGTGGGACAGGTGGAAATTTTACCTGTCCTCGTTTCAGGTGATTTCACGGTATGTTTTCGAAAAAAAAAAAAAAAAAAAGAGTAAAGGTTAAAAAGAATCTCGCAAGTAATGATGTGTGTGAACAATCTGTAAATTTAGCAAAATTTGGAGTCAATTTTCATCAGCTTTGCCAGCTGTGTAAAATAGCTTTTTTGGAACATACCATTGAAAAGGAAATGGTTCATAAAAGAGTGACACAAAAGGAATCAAAAATCTGATGAGAAAAATTCATAGAAATTAATTCATTTTTATAGGCTATGCATTTTGAACTAATACACTGGGTGACTAGACCACCTAAAAAGTGACCCCATTAAGATTTTTGACAAATTTGAGCAACTTGTAAGAGATTTTATGACCAATTTCAATTTTTCAAGACCACTCAGGAGGGCAATTTTATTTATTTATTTTGTTATTTTTGCAATTTTGTTTTGGATAAGTCATTAATATACTTTTGGTCCATTTGAAATATAGTGACCAATTCACTTACGCATACTCTGTTGAAAAGGAGTTTGGCCATGTGCCAAGTGAACATACAAGACAAAGGGCTTGGGCCCGGGCTGTGTTAAAATTTTTGGTGTGTATAGAGAAAGTTCCGGATATGTGTAGCCTGTTGTCTGATTAATTCGGGAAATTTTAGAATTTGCAGATTATATATGCTTTGTTTTTGGATCAATTTTTATTTATTTTCGTTGAGTTAGGGAATTTTGATTTGATTCTGAATTGAATTTTTTAAAATAATTTATGATGAATAAAAACTAAATCTTAATTATAAACCTAGCTTGGTTAGTTAATTCCAAAGTTGTGTGTCACTGTCAAGTTTATCTTTTATTGCCAGTTGAAGTTTCCCAGCTGGCATTGCACTAGTGTCCAGTCTATCGCTACTGATAATAGTTGTCTCAGTATCATTTTATCTTTGAACACTTTAAATCTCTTGCAGCAAATTTCATTAAAGGCTATGTTTTTTTGGCAAATAGACATAATATTATCATCACAAATTTTTATTTTTATTTTTATATAATGATTGATTATATATTTTGAAGTATAGATGTTAAGACTGCAGTAATTTTTGTTGTGATTTTCTGATCACTTTAGCGTATATTTCAAGGAAAAATCGAAACTCTATTACTTACAAAAATAGAATACAAAATGTTTAAACTTTACAAAAAAACTTTCACTCTCTAACACTCTCAAAGCTTTCTACACTTGAAGCTTTCAAATTTGGGATGCCCTAAGCTCAAGAATGAGCCCTGTATTTATAGCATTCATCATGCTCAAAAAATTCAACAAAGCTACAGTAGCCACCAAAAATTGCTTTGTTTGTTTTCTTCATTTTTCAACTCCACCGAAAGTTGGCTTGGAGGCTTTCTCATGGATGCATGGCAGCAGGTGATTCATGCAAGGAAGCTGGAATCATGGCAGGAAGCTTCCATGCAGCTGGACTTTATAATTCTCATCCTCCAGCTGCATCCGAAACAATCATTATCTTACAGCTATCCCGGCTATGTCTCTACACAACTCTAGCTTGTCTCGAGTAACCACATTTGTTAACATGTCAGCTGGATTCTCATATGTATGGATCTTCACTAGTCTCAGTAGTTGTTGATCCATCATCTCGTGTATCCAATGCTAGCGAATATCGATGTGCTTCGTTCGGGAATGATACACTGAGTTCTTGCTCATGTCTAGAGCACTCTGACTGTCACAATGTATCTTGTATTATGTTTGTTTAATCCCTAATTC